>ML677336.1:3241619-3332707 GCA_007922305.1 Dermatemys mawii | reverse complement strand
ACCGACCGACCGACCGACCGACCGACCGACCGACCGACCGACCGACCTTAGACAAGCCCCTCACCAAAAAGTATAGAGATCTGCCCATAGCCTCTCTCAATCTCAGAGTGTTCTGAAACGCATGGCCCTTGCCCAGTGAGTGCTACTTAGATGATGGTGAGTCCCTCCATCATAACGAGGGCCAAGTACATGTCCATAGTCCTTCATTCACCAAATCAGGGTAACATCACTTTATATTTCCTGCCCCAGTAACATAGCAACTGGGGCTCCCACATCAGCCAAAGTGGCCATGTGGGCTGCTATGGGCTCAGGCTAGACGCAGTAAGTGTGTCTATGCAAATTGATCAGCCCCAAAGTTATTTTCCAAAACACACTGCAATTCCCATAGTTCACCACCAGATGTCAGAATATATCTCATTCCTGACACTGCTTACATCCACCCCCCAGCCAAGAATTTGTCATCCCGACAAATCACACTCCCTATAATACCAACTCCTGGTTCCCGCCAAAGGGCCTCCGAAATCCCACTTCAGCTCTCACAGACCTGTGTGCCAAGTGTATTGGCTCCTCACTAATCACCCCAGGTGAATCATAAGTTAGCCGTTTTACTGGTCTTATTACCCTGTCCCATCTATTGAGGATCTCTGTGGCAGGAGTGGGAGTGACATCTTCAGCGACGGATGAAAAGGTTTCCTTTGGGGATTCCTCGGCTACTGGCATAGGTCCCTGCATCTCTGGTTCTGACCGTGGAAGGTCCAACGTGCCTAGGGCCTCCTCCAGCTGGATGTCTTCACTGTCAGATAAGCTGTGTGCGTCATCACACAAGGGTCCCATTGATGGCATAGGGGTGCCAGTAACGGGCCTAAATACCTCTGCCATGGGGTTTAGAGCTGAGGAGGGGGAACTCTCTATTGGCTCAGCTGATCGGGATTGAGATCTTGTCTCCATTCTGGGATACACCATGATTGTATCTTCCTCCTCTGCCTCACTCTCTGACATGCTGAATAGGGGTAGGTTAGCTTCAGAGCGCCCACAGTCCATGTTGGATGGCGGCTTTGGCCTAGCACTTCGGTTCTGCCCAGCCGCCCTCTCATGGCCCATCTCATAAGGGGTGCCTACCAATTCCCCCACAGGGAGCAAAAGGTTCCTATGCACCGTTTTTATCTGCTCTGGACCCTCTTCAGGTTTGGTCTTGTAGACCGGCAGATCTCCTAGTTTTTCCATCACTAGGTAAGGTATTGCCTTCCATCTGTCAGCTATTTTGTGTTTGCTGGCAATACCCAAATTTCACAGCAGGACTCGGTCTCCCGGTTGGAGCTCCTGTAAACGTACTCTAGCGTCATATCGATGTTTGTTGCAGTCTGCATTCTTCTGAGCCGCAGACGTAGCTAGGCGGTAAGCATCCTGCAGCTTTTCTCTTAGACGGGATACATATTGCTGATGTGTTTCATAGCTCTCTCCATCCTCTGATACGCCAAAGCACAGGTCTATGGGTAATCTGGGTTCTCGCCCAAACATCAAGAGATATGGAGTGACTCCCGTAGCATCATTCCTGGTGGCGTTGTAGGCATGCACCAGAAATGCGACAGAAGGTTGCCTTCTGCTCTGGTCGCAGAGTCCCCAGCATATCCAACAGGGTTCGGTTGAACCTCTCTGGCTGGGGATCACCTTGCGGGTGATAAGACATTGTCCTAGACTTTTTAATTCCTGCTATCTTCAGCACCTCCTTCAGAAGGTGACTCTCAAAGTCTCGCCCCTGATCGGAGTGTATCCGGGCCGGGAACCCATAGACTGAGAAATATTTCTCCCACAGTACTCGAGCGACAGTGGTGGCCCTCTGATCACGTGTGGGATATGCCTGCGCATACCGTGTAAAATGGTCAGTCACTATTAGGATGTTTCCAACATTCCTCCTGTCTACTTCTAGAGACAAGAAATCGATGCATACTAGTTCCAAAGGTTTGTCGCTGGTGATGTTCTTGAGATATGCCGCCCTTGTGGGCAGAGTTTTCCTTTGAACACATCGAGCACATGACTCACATTTCCTGCGGACATCTTCAGCCATCCGGGGCCAATAGAACCTATTACGAATAAGTTCCAGGGTCCTCTCCATTCCTAGATGTCCAAAGTCGTCATGCAGAGCCCTCATGGCCAGGGCTCGGTACTCCTTTGGCAACACTAGCTGTGCTCGCTGTTTTTGTAAAGGGTCCATAGTCACTCGGTGTAGCACTCTCTGAATCAGTTTTAGTTTGGCCCATTCTCTCAATAGCAGTTTACCCTCTGAGGTAGGTGGGACAATGGTAGCTGGGCTTCGCCTCTCCCTTTTGGCAAGTAGTGTATCACGAATGTCAGCATCTTGCAGCTGGGCTTCTTGCCAGTCAGCTGCATTGAGCATGGGCAAGGGAGATTGGTCCAATGCAATATAGTTCACTGAAGCAGAAGGCACGCATTCTGGGGGCAGGCCCAGCGCTTCTGCAACACATCCATAAAGGCTCTCATGGGCCTCTGGCTCTTGGTGACTCACACTGCAGATAGCTCTCACTCCATCTGTGGGTATTACAGCAATTTCTAGTGCCTGTGGACACCTAGTCAAAGCATCTGCATCTACATTGCTTCTTCCTGAGCGGTATTGAATGCTGAACTCATAGCTAGCCAAGGCAGCCACCCATCTCTGCCCTATAGCATCCAGCTTAGTACTTGTCAACACATAAGTCAATGGGTTGTTGTCTGTCCCTCACCAAAAGGTATAGAGACCTGCCCATGGCCTCTCTCAATGTCAGAGTGTTCTGAAACGCATGGCCCTTGCCCAGTGAGTGCTACTTAGATGATGGCGAGTCCCTCCATCATAACAAGGGCCAAGTACATGTCCATAGTCCTTCATTCACCAAATCAGGGTAACATCACTTTATATTTCCTGCCCCAATAACATAGAAACTGGGGCTCCCACATCAGCCAAAGTGGCCATGTGGGCTGCTATGGGCTCAGGCTAGGCGCAGTGGGTGTGTCTATGCAAATTGATCAGCTCCAAAGCTATTTTCCAAAACTCACTGCAATTCCCATAGTTCGCCACCAGATGTCAGAATATATCTCATTCCTGACACCACTTACACATGAGTATGCTCACAAAGGTGGGATTTTTATGCAGAGGCACAGAGCATCTTCACCAGCCACCTTGCAGCAGTGCAGCTGTCGTGGTACAGCTGCAGCGCTCTGTGTATAGACGTGGCCCGAGGTAGCTGTCCTGGCTCTGGGAGTGTTGTAAGAGTGCTGTGTAGACCCTGCCAGCTCTCCGGGTTTTATGGGCTTAGGATCATGCTGGATGTCCTGGGTTTTGCACCTCAGAGCTGCCAACCTTCAAATTCAAACATTCTGACAAAGCTACCTTGCAGGTGCAGAAGAGGCAAGTGTGTAACCTCCACATTTATATCTGCTAATGCACACACATCCCACTGAACCCCTCCACTCTCTGATCACTTTATCTGCCCAAAATACCCCAGCTTGACTCTGGAACAATCAGCCTACCTTCCACAGCTGGGGGATGGCTTCTCTGGCCACCAGGAACTACACATTGAATTGGACACTAACTATATGACAACCATCACATCACACTTAGGCCCATGACAAAACTTCAGGAGAGCAACTCTTCTTATGTGAACATATGGCACACAAGTAAAAATTAATTCAAGTAGAAAGGTCTGGAAACAGAAAGTCAAGTCATGCCCTGCCACTCAGATCTGTAGCTTTTTTAAGCTAGTGAAGAAAGCCAAATGCATCTGAATTCTTTAACAGATTATTAGTATCTAATTTGAATTGGGAATCTCCCAACCACACCAACTCCTCAATTATTTAATAAGCCATCACTTGTTACAACTGAACTCACCCAGTAGTTAATACAGGCATGTCGCATCTTAGGGGTGTTTAACATACGCAATTTCAGCTTTACACTGAATTTTTTTTTAAACTTCCTGTAGGGGGCGCAATTTCACCTCCCATTGAAGTGAATGGGTTCTGGCTACACGCGGTTTCCGCTTTACGTGGTAACCACGGAACGGAACCCTCGCGCAAGACGCGACACGCCTGTATCCCTTTTTGGGAGGACAGGAGGAAGGGGGAGGAAAGGAAAGGTCATAACTTGATTTAGTCTCTCTAGTTGGGCACCAGACTGCTGTGAATAGACCCAACTGCTGAATCTTACATGCTTCTAAGCCCTCTGGGTCAGCATCGAGCAAAGTCACGTTTCCTGGGTCTGGATCTCTCAGCCCAGGTAGACAGACTCATGCTAGTGGGGCTCAAGTTAGTGCACTAAAAATAGCAGTGTGGACATTGCGGCTCTGCCTCTGGAGCAGACTAAAACTAACCACCAAGCTCAGACGCAGGCCATGAGGTGGTCTTGAGATCCCAGATGAAACATCTGTACTGCTATTTTTAATGTGCTACCTCAAGGCAGAGTTGCCAACTTCCACGCAGTAAATAAGCACCCTGGCTTTTACAATAAACCAAAAATCAAATTAATCCCATTTCAAAACAAGGCCAAAACAAGCCAATACCTCAGAACCCCAACACTCTATGTGACTAGATCCCCCTGGAGTGCAGACTGGGACTGTGGTAGGCCTACTGTACACCACTGACTCCCCCACCCTTGACCCTGCTTGCCAGAAGCCAATCAAAAAAAGAAGCAACAAGCTACAAGCCAATCAAGCAACAAGCTATAAACTAAAAACTAGTCAGCAGGCAACTCATAAGCCAAGTAAGCCAAAAACAAGCCCAATTTCTAAGTTTTTTTCATGGGTTTGGCATGTCTGCCTCAAGGGGAGCTAGTGGAGGGATTCACAGAGAATAGAGTGATACTGTCAGAAGAAGGGGCAAGGAAGATATTCCAGATTTTAATGGATTGGAGGGGAGTGATGCATATTAGGGAGATAAAAGAGGAGGCGGCAGCAGTAGTCTGGACAGAGAAGATGCAAGCTGTGTAGGCAGACAGAAAAGGCCAGATTTTGGAAAAGTTACAGAGAAAGAAGTGGCATACCTGGCTATTCAGAGCTAGAGAGATGGAGGAGTCAAAGATGACCCCAGTTTACCCTCTGACAGAGAGGACGGTGGTGTTATAACAGTGGACAGAAAATGGGGGCAAACCAGAGTATTCAGAAGGAAAGATAAGGAGTTAAGCAGACTGCAAAACATTCAGGAGGAGCAGTCAGAGAAGTCAGGAGTGGAAAAAGATTTGAGAGTCATTACCGTAAAGATAGTAGTAGCTGAAGCTATATAACCAAAGAAAGGGTATAAAGGGAGACGGGATCAAGGACACAGCATTGTGCAACTTCCCATGAAGACTAAAGGAGCCAACGACACAAGGAAAGTTGTGGAGGGAGCAGAGGCAGAGTATACTGAAGGGAGAGTAGTAATCAGTGGGGATGACTGGACTGAGCAAATATGCAAGACAATCATTCAGATAGGGTGGAATTATCAGGCTACATTTAGGACATCCACAGTCAAACAAAATGGCATAGCAATGAGATTACAAGCAGGAACAGTCATTTGGAAGCTTGTAGGGCTACTAGTTAAAAGAATCAGGCCCATTTAATGGTGGTAGTAAATTGAGTCACAGTTGAAGTCATGGCTCCAACAACTATAGCAATGCTCAAGGGAATATTCATTAAGTGGCAGAGAGTACAAATACCAAGTGATGGGAACTGAGGCAGTAAGATGAGCACGAAGTGGGGCTAAGTGCCACTGAAAGCTCTTTGCTCCTCTCCCAAGAGACTAACACAATTGCCTTCTATGGAACCAAATCATTGTCATCCCTTGTATTTACCCCATGCATGATCTTGGGATGCCTGAGCTTTTGGTTCCTCTTCTGCTGCTAGTATTGCTTAAGTGAAAAAATAAAGCATAGGGGACTATCTAGAGAAATACTACATATTTGCTTTCTGCTTCCACCTATCTAGTATTACAATAATCCTCCAGTGCCTGTCATTTTATAAATTATCATTTTGGTTTCACAATAAGGTAATGGAGAAAATTACTTTTCCTAGCAACTATTGATATTTAGTTATCATATACTATTAATGTACAGATTTCTAAAGCTATTTATAGTCCTTTAGTTTTGCTAAGCAAATAGTGCATAAATTAAAAAATAGCACACACACACACACATCTGTACACTTGGGAAGACAGTTTAGCAGTAATGCTGTCTGTGGTTATGTAGTTTGATTTTTGCAATTCTAATAATGGGGTCAGAAGGCACTCATTTCTAGAGCCTGACTTCTCAGGCTTTGAAATGGAGTCCCATCTAGTGGTGAAGGTTGAAAGTGGGAAAACAATAGTAAAAGACCTCAATAGTGGAAAGATACCTTTGTGGAAAATTGTAATGCATTTTATCTAAGTAGTTGTTTAAAATAATCAGCTGTTAGGACATATGTTGTACATTTTTCTTTTCAGATTTGCTCCCACAACTCAAGTACTTGAACATCTAAGTGACAGTCTTACAACAAATTAACGTGGTGTACAACTGCATCTGTAATTTTTCAGTGCAAAAGAGACCAGCTGCTGAAAACCTATTCCTTTAAGATTACAATTGTATTTGAAATCAGATGTTTGAAAATCATTTGTTTGAAAATCACCTCCTCCGGTGCCTCAGAATCAGGTGTTTGCCGCCTTCTTGCAACAGCTGATGGATATTTCATTAACACCTATATCAATGTACAGAACTTTACAAAATTTGTCAGTGTTTTTAAAATTATCTAAGGTTTACAATGAGCCATGAACTCAAGCTGAAGAAATTGAGTATTTTTGTTCACTTTAAAAGTTTGGGTAGCAGGTTAACTGCCCCAGTTATCTCCCCAAATTCCAATTATTGATAATTAAATATATCCTTTTTAAAACTCTTCCCTCTGCCGACCACTTTTCTCCCAGTACTTTTAATTTAGCTCTCCAGAAGAACAGCTTGGTCTTCTGGCATGTATTCAAGAGGTCCTGTTAAAGGCAGGGGAAGAAGCAGACCTATATACTCAGCAGCCACTGTAGAACTTCTTATTGTCATTGTGCTGTACTTAAAAATAATCTGACAATCAACCAAAGCAGATATCAGCTGGAGCATATATTGGTAGACATCTGTAGAAGCTGATTTTACCCCTACGACAGAATTGAAATAATTTTTATATACATTAATGGTGAGCTACAAGGATAAAAAGGGATTTTTTTTTCTTCCTCCATAAAGAATACCCAAAAAGCTTTTGTTAAAGGCTTTCTTTTTTTTTTACATTATACATTTCAGTCTTGTCTTCCCAGGAAACTGTTGTGTTGACTTTATTTCATCACAAACACTGAAAGATTGAAAGCTGAGGAAATGACAATTAAGGTCCTTTTTTGTTAGTATCTAGTTAATTCCAATGCCTAACAAGCACTTGGGACAAAGGACATGTTTGTTAAAGATGCAATACTCCAGTCTCTTCAGCAGAGCTCACAGTTAACATCTGAAACTTCTGATTTTACCAGAGATCAGAATGTTCATTCGTGATATTTCCAGAGGTAAAACACAAACAGTTTTTTAAAAATAACACTTTAAACCTTCTGAATGCATTCTGAGAAAATGAAAGAGACACCCCCCTCAACTAACAAAAATATTATTTGCAGATCAACTATCAAAATAGATTTTGGCACAATTTAAATTTTTATTTATTTTTGAATTCTAAAGCAAACTAAGCAAACAGAATGGGCAATGAGTACAGGCATGCAGCAGTCACAGCTGAATTGCAGACACCTGGTCACCCCTACAGTACAGCTGAGTACAGTACACAGAAATAACAGCACCTTGGCAGCACCGAGATGCTAATTGCAGCAGGTGGCGGAAGAACCAATGCAATTTTCATAACTGGAAACATAAAATAATCAGTGGGACCACTAAACTTTGTTTATATCCGTAAAAAAAACAACACTATTTAAACTTGGGGAAATGAGATCAATTTGTGCTAAACAATTTAAAGCTCAGCCATTATTTTCCAGCAAGCATTTAAAAGAGGTCTGATAGATTTTAAACAAATGATCACCATGTTTTTAAGTGCCATGCACCAAGCATGTGATTTACTGTAAAGTTATGAAATCTTCGGTTTTTAAAAACTGGTGAAGTAATTATATAACTTCCTACAACTTTTAAGTTATTTCCAAAGCTTTTCAGTTGTGAAGCTGATTCTTGTGTTGCTTGCTATTTGGGACAGGCGAAAACCTCGAGGCACCGATTAAAGACAAAACTGATTTTGAAAAATTCTTTACTTTTGCAAGGACCAGCGCCTCTGCATCGTTAACGATTACAAGTACTTTGTTGTAAACCCAGATTTTCAGCTCATCTCTATCTTCAACAACAACATAGCAATCCACCTCAAATTTTCATATGCTACATCTCATGCCAGGGTAGAATGTTTCTGGAGTATGTATATTTTGGTAAATGTAGCTATCAAATATATTGTAATCTACTCTAGAATTTACTTTAAACACAAATTTGAGTGTCACCGACCCCAGGCAGAAGCTATCTACTTTAAGTAGCTTAAAATTTCACAAGTAGGCTATTTGAGTGTTTGGATAGTGGGTTTTTTGTTTTTTCCCCCCCTTTAATTCTCCTTTTTGACTAATGGAAATTTTACTGAATCTGTTTCTCTTGAAGTTGTTTCCCTACTTTTGATTTGTCCAGATCTTATCCTAATTATTTTTCCTTTTCATATGTAAGTGACTTCAGGCCCTGATCCTTCAGTTTGTTGCACGAGGAGATTCTGCGGTGCCCATATGGACCCCCCAGAAGTCAATGGAGCTCTGCATGGGTGCAGCAGTGCACTCACAGGCTAAATGTTTTCCTATCCCCATTTCAGATGACTGCTTTTAATGATGATATACATGACTGCCTCCAATTCTTATACAAATTCATATTTCTAAACAGGTTCTATTACAGCTTTTTTGCACTGGGATGAGCAAAAAAGCAGGCAAATATACTGAAAGTCAGATACTATCTATTAATGAAAAAGCAGAACAGACATTAAATTAGCCATTGACCTTGTTTTTATTTAGGAGTGCATCAATTTTTTTATACCAGAGCTTTGGTTGACTGGAATGAGATGCACACATAATTTTAATAGTGTTTTTTTAAAAAACCAGTAAACACGATGTGCACATTCAAATGTGTGCAAGACAAACAAACAGTGTCCATACTACATGGTTACATTTCAGAAAATGAAATATTTGAAATATACAGCTGTGAACCCTTTATGTTTTTGGTATCATTTATGTAGTCAGCACTTAGGACTATTTTCTAGAAGCCATTTCACATGTGCCCTATTTAAAGATTTGTACAGATTCTATGGCAAGTTCATAGTGTAACTGTAGTTACACTGAAACTTTCTGAAAAGGAAAATAAGGCTTTTATGCTTAAATATTTTTTTTTATGCTAAATCGCTTGTAATTTAATCTGGAAAAAAGTCTAACCTGCAGTTTATAATGTCATTATTAACAATCAGCCACTTGAACTTTCAAAAGTGGACAATGACATTTTGAATACATTCTATAATTCTAAATGCCACAGATGAAAGCGCAAAACTGCTGAACCTCGATGATTGCTCTACAAAATCTGACCACTTAAAAGCATAATCTGAGCTGCTGAAGCTTCTCATAATTCTAATAAAGTCTTCAACAGTCTTAATTAGAGATATTGACAACAGCTGTTTTTAGAATGCCAATGGTATGAACATTACAGAAAATGCTGAAGCCCCAAGTATTCAGATAAAAGTTGAAACATTAAACATTCTGGTAACACTGCAGTTTCTCTTTAATATGAAAAGGTGGTAGGATGCACCACCTACAGATGGGATATTTAGAGTTAGATACCAGACCAACTGTAATCGCTTCTTAAAAACCCTGTCTTTTATTGTGGCTTTTTTTAAGTGACTTTTTGAAAAACAAACCTATGTAGCAAATAAAGGCATCTTTTTCAGTAAACAAAAGAATTTCTTAGAATAAGAAAATATATAAACAGAAATCTTGTCTGTAGGAGGATATACAGACATATACCTTATATAACCATGTACACTAAACAACAAAATAAAAAGTATATTCAAATGTTAGGAGTCTGATGTAAACACAAAAAACAAGTGAAAATACACCATTCTTAATTCACCCCATTGTGCCTAGTTACTGCAGCATATATGGTATTAAAAAATGCAAATGCAAGAAACACTTGTTTAACTCAAAGAGCCAAGCGATTTCTTCGGAAATGTATTCAAATAAAAAAAATGCTCCTAACCAAGATCATGTGCATCAAATTTCAGCCCAGGAAAAAATTTCACCGCCACATTATAAACCCCCTGAAAATAGGAGTTTATAATGACAACTACAGTGGTGCTTTGAGAGCCACTATAATACATACCATTGGGTTGGGGTGTTTTTCTTTTTGCTTAGTATACATATATAGTAAACAGACACTGAAAAAACTGTTGTGCAGCTTTTTTCTTAAGGTTGTGCAATTCATTAAATTGCTGAGTAAACCTCTTTGCCTTAAATATTTTAGAAAATGAGAACAGACCTTTCAGCTGAATATATACAGTGTGCACTAGTTAAGAGTATTTAAATTTATATACAGGTAAGTGCACCAAGACAAAGACATGAATGGCTTTGGTGAGTTGAGTCAAGATTTAGTTTGCTTTTCTACCATTAAAAATGCACATCGAAGATTGGAAGCATCTTCCTTCAAAAACAATTTTGTCTGAAGTACTTCATTTCTTCTCATCACCAAATTTTATGTTAAGCTAGATTCTTTAGGAGATGGTGCAATATCAGTCATGCCACTGGAGGATCCACTGATAGCTGCAGAGAAGCAAAAAACCCCACACTCGTAAGACTGTACAGCAAAAGAAAGGTCAATATTAAAACTTCCATCAATCTTGCCGTAAAGTGAATTAAAGTAACCCATTATAACCACTAAGTAACTCAAGTTAATTAAGTAACTTTTGAGATGTTTGGACTTAAAGTTAGATCTGCTTTGACACTGTTACAATGTGTTGAGCAATTCACTCTTGAAATTCAATAGTCTGCCACAAATGAAAAAAACAACACACCAATAGCAACTGTTTGTGAAACCCTCTAACATCTGCTCTTACACAAGTCAGATAGCCAGAAGAGGGAACACATTTTAACAAATTATATTGATTTGAACTGGCTTGAAAGCCACAGAAGAACAAACAATTCTGTCTGTCTAATGAAGAGGCAGAGATTTGGTAGGAAAAAATATTTTCAAAGATTCTCAGAGCTGTAGTACAAATAAAGGAAACAGTTTACAAATTGTTCTTCAGAGCGTTTTTAAACAGATTTACATATACACTTAAGCCAAACAACTTAAAAATGTGTTACAGCAAATTTCTAGTATAAATTGAAGATAGATAAAGCAGTTTCAGTTTTTTACAATAAGATGTTCAACCTGTTACTGTGATCATTTACAATAGTGTTGAAGTCTTTCATAGTGATTAGTTATAGTCAAATAAAAATTCTTGGATTCATGTACCTGTGCATAGGCTTTGTGGGAAATCTCAGCCAAAGGCTATAAAACTCTGGCCCTAATAGGGGAGTTATATGGTATCCCTGCTGTGATAGTTAGACTGGCTCCAGTGCTCCAAACAGTCAGTTTCTTTCAAGCAGGAAGCAACAATAGACCTTAAAATAGCCAATTAAAAAGGACAGAAAACAAACTTCAATATTCCTTAAATCTCTGAAGAAGATAAATGGTTGACTGGGGATGTATGTTCCTCTTGGAGACAGAACCTGTCAATATTGAATAAAATTAAGAGGTGGGTGAACTTCAAAGATTTCAGTTTGTGCTAGGAAAAAACCTAGGAAGCTTTTGTTTCTTAAATAGACACTGCTCCTGTGGAGAATGGCTTCACTGGAAAGGATCTATTGGCAAATGATTAAGGTGAAAGTCAGACACGCTCTTTGATTCACCTGTTGCACAATATATTTACAGAATTTAATTGTAAGCTGGATTAGTCACTTGAATCTGAAGTTTACTGTCCAAGGTTCAATTTATTGTTAGAAAAATGGCTTCACTTTAAAGAAACCCAAGAGCAACTGAAAAAAGAGCACTCAGTTTCATTTGGATCATCAGATAGGACAAGGAGAAATGGGCTTAAACTGCAGCAAGGGAGGTTTAGGCTGGACATCAGGAAAAACTTCCTGTCATGGTGGTTAAGCACTGGAATAAATTGCCTAGGGAAGCTGTGGAATCTCCATCACTGGAGATTTTTAAGAGGACGTTAGACAAACACCTGTCAGGGATGGTTTACATATTACTTAGCTCTGTAATGAGTGCAAAGGACTGGACTATATGACCCTTCAAGTTCCCTTCCGGTCCTATGATTCTATGATCCTGTAACAATGTGACAAGTGTCTCATGTACTTGATAAACAACTGCAAAGAATTAGTCATGATTCAAAATTTGTTTAATTGGTAGTTTTATTTATTTCTGTTTGTATGCGTGGCTCCAAGGCTACTAGTGTATCTAAATTTCAGCTGTTTAAGAACACAGGGAGAAACACTGAATTTGATCAATATCAATTGCTAAAGCCTTCCCAAGTCTAGCCCATCAAAACTAAAAGCCTATGGGGCTACTAGGAGCAGTGGGACACTACTCAGATCAGATCTTCACCTGCATGGTGGAATGATCCTTTCCTCTCTGATTTAACACACAGTAGCTTGAGTATACATTTGCAGTAGGACCGTCATCGGAGACACTAGATTTCTGAAGAGCCATAGTTGTTGGTGCAAAAGTTATTTTTCCTCCCTTGGTATCCTGCTGTTAATTGAATTGGCTCGTTAGACTGACCTCACACTTGGTAAGGCAACTCACATATTTATACCTGCTCCTGTATTTTCCACTCCATGCATCTGATGAAGTGGGTTCTAGCTGCTGCAAACTTATGCCCTAATAAATCTGTTAGTCTAAGGTGCCACAAAGACTTTATTTTTTTTTATGGTACATTAAAATTGCCTTTATCACCAAAACATTTGTGTGTTGCTGCCTTTATTTATTTATTTTTTTTTTTGCTGTGTCTAACTGCCTTGAGTCTAAACCTGGGGAAGTCTAGTCCTAACCACAGATTGACTGCCACCAAATCACTTAAATACAATGTAAAAGTTTATTTGTAATCACAAGGGTACACTACATCTGTTTTTTTCTATGAAGGCCACTGTTCAGCCATTACTGCTGAAGTGTTATTTTTAAAGTAACTGTGCAATGCTATAATGAATCTATTTTGTGACTATCTGAATGATTTCAAATACAAGGATAGGGCACCTATTTCATAACATTCTTGAAGAAATGATTAAACAGGTAGATGGCACACTATCTTAATATGTCAAATCTTTGCATCTTGAACATCTGTTGGGTATATTTAAGCAAAAAGACTTCGCTGTTATGCTTCTGTGACAAAATTTACTTACGTAAGTCTGGTTTCTCTATTGATAGTCTCTCAGACAAGGCTGCAAGTGGTGTTGGTTGGATTTTTGCAGGGGTGTATGTATTTAAAGGATTTTTTCTTCCCAATATTGAACTCAAATATGCTGAAGCTAAAGGGGGGAAAAAAAGGTCATTTTTACCATCATGAACAAAACAAAAATGCCAAGTATTTGCACATTACCAACATGACAAGAAAGTCACAAATTCCATACTTATGGAATCTGGAATCCAGCTATGGATTTTGGATTTTTGGTCTTTATCATGGTTTCATTGTATGGGGAAGGAGAAGGAGAAGAAAATCTGCCTGATCCATCTTAAGAAAGCAACACAAGATCTTCACACTGCCAGGAATAATAAGGCTAGTGAATAGCGATTGTTGCTTTGCCAGAAGTGGTCCTGACTTTTGACAGGGCACAGAATGCTGCTAGGACTGGCATTTTGTTCACTCTACGTAGTCTAAGGCGTCTAATTAACAAGCCTATAAAGGAGCAAATAGACATTTTGTAACTGCTAGAAGACATCATAGGAAGAGAAGTCCACACACAAATGAATCCCTCCGTCCTGCACCCCGAAGGGAAATAGGGTGGAGAAAAATACTTCATGCTCCATCCTGTCAGAAACAAGAGCACTGACCCTTCCTCCAGGTACCAAAACATGTTACCAATAAAAACCAATTCTGCACCAAGAGGGAAGCCCTTTCCCATAGCAGCTAACTAAGACTCCCTCCTCCTTCCAACTGCCAAACACTCCCTCAAAAAATAGGGCAACTTGATGCACTTCTTTCCAAAAGTTAACCATTTAATTCTTTGCGGTCTCAAACTCTAGGTGGCAATCCCTTTAGGTTTCCTCTAAACATCGCAAACTACAATTATTTTAGGCTGTCTACATTTCTTAATTTTCTGTTGCATCCTAAAAATTAAGATTGCATTTTAAAGGCACACTATCCCCTTAAAATCTTATTTCCCCCGCCCCTGCTTAACATCGTATACCTCCTGGTGAGTCTTCCAGTGCATTTTTGTCATTTTACAATCATTTTTCTATTTCAAAAAAATATTTAGCCACCTGTTCATGTATAAAGACACACAAAACAAGATGGGGAATTGACTACACTGGGTAAAAAAATAAAACAACAAAGTCATAAAGTGCTGTCAAAGTAAAAACATTAGAAAGAGGAAAGCATGGCATTCATCCGATGAAGTGGGTATTAGCCCATGAAAACTTATGCTTCAATCCTTTTGTTAGTTTTTAAGGTGCCACAGGACTTTTTGTCGCATCTCTAATCTTGTTTGTTATACTATATCAAAGAATAGCAAGTACAATTTTTACCACAAGAAGTATAATTTCTTTAGATGCCCCTCAAAAGTTTGCATTTTCCCCTTTCATCCTATGCAAAAAATTTTAAAAAATCACAGTGAAAAACCACACGGTTGCAAGTCTAGCACTGCAGAAAACTGTTTCAAGAGAAGCAGCCAGCAACAGAGACACAGTGTAAGGCAATCATCCCCAGCACATTCACATCAACCAGATGCAAACTTGAAGTTCTGTTCAGAACCGTTTAAACATTAACATGTAGCATAGGGAATCTTTTATAGACAGAAAATCAAATGAAAAGATATTGTGCATGTGAAACATTTAGGTTCAATAATAAAAGAGAAACAGGAAATACAGATGTTATGGTTTCAGAAGCAACATTAGCTCAGCCAGGCTGAACATCACATGTATTTTCTATTCCTGTATTTCTGGTTAACTGTGTAGTTTAACATCTGTTTGCCATAATATACGTACCACAAAGCAAACAAGAGGCACAACACATTTGAGTTTGGTTTAGTTAACATTGGCATTAACTGATCTCCTGTAACAAATTACAACCAATGTGGAAATATAGTGTAAACCATAAGATACTGCATATTTGACACTAGTAAAATTGATTTTCCCCTGCATTCCAGAGTTACAATAATGTGGGTGGGGAAGAGTGATTTCACTAAAATGAGAAAATGATTAATTGGTTCAAGTATGATAATATTCCCCAGTTTGCCATATTCCAAAGAAACTAATGGCCATATAGTGAAAAGATATTTCAAACACAATAAGAGCTCATTAACATTTCTGGCAAATTATAGAACCATAGAAATGTAGGACTGGAAGGGACTTCAGTAGGCCATCTAGTCCAGTCCCCTGCAGTGAGGCAAGACTAAGTAATATCTAGCCCAGTGGTCTTCAAATTGGGGTGCGCGAGCCCACCCCAGGGGATGCGCAAGACCCTGGCGCTGCTGCCGCTGAGCCTGCCCGGGAGACTGCCAAACTCCCAGCCGGGCTATTTTAGTCTCACCGAAATGCCACCGCAGAAAGCGGAAGCTTCCACTTTCTACGGTGGCATTTTGGCAGACATACCATCCGGGGACTGTCAGACTTTTCCCTCCGTGGCCCCTTTCCACAGAGGGAAGAGTTTGAAGACCCCTGATCTAGCCTCTCTCTAACAGCTCTTTGTCAGTCTGTTCTTAAAACCCCACCAATGATTGAGATTCCACTACACCCTTTCTGCCTCTTTGAGGTAATTTGTTCCAGTGCTTAACTACCTTTCCAGTTAAGATGATTTTCTTAACGTCTAACCTAAACCCCCTTTCTGCAATTTAGACCCATTACTTCTTGTCCTGCTCTCAGTGAATCAGAACAATCTATCACCCTCCTCTTTATTACAACCTTTTACATACCTACTTAATCATACATACTTAAAGATTATTATATCCCCTCTTGGTCTTCTCTTTTCCAGACTAAACAAACCCAGTTTTTTCAATATTTCCTCTTAGGTCATGATTTTTAGACCTTTAATCATTTTTGTTGTTTTTGTTGAGATGTTAAGAGTAACAAGAAGGGTTTCTTCAGGTATGTTAGCAACAAGAAGAAAAGTATGGGCTCCTTACTGAATGAGGGAGGCAATCAAGTGACAGATGATGTGGAAAAAGCTAATGTAACTCAATGGTTTTTTTGCCTCTTTCTTCACAAACAAGGTCAGCTCCAAGACTATTGCACTGCGCAGCACAGTATGGGGAGGAGGTGACCAGCCTTCTGTGGAGAAGGAACTGGTTCAGGACTATTTAGAAAAGCTGAATGAGCACAAGTCCATGGGGCCAGATGCACTGCATCTGAGGGTACTAAAGGATTTGGCGGATGTGATTGCAGAGCCATTGGCCGTTATCTTTGAAAACTCATGGTGATCGGGGGAGGTCCCAGATGACTGGATAAAGGCTAAAGTACTGCCCATTTTTAAAAAAGGGAAGGAGGAGGATCAGGGGAACTACAGGCTAATCAGCCTCCCCTAAGTTCCTGGAAAAATCATGGAGCAGGTCCTCAAGGAATCAATTCTGAAGTACTTAAAAGGAGAGGAAAGAGAGCAGGAACAGTCAACATGGATTCACCAAGGGCAAGTCATGCCTGACTAACCTAATTGCCTTCTATGACGAGATAACAGGCTCTGTGGATCAGAGGAAAGCAGTGGATGTGTTATTCCTTGACTTGAGCAAAGCTTTTGATATGGTCTCCCACAATATTCTTGCTAGCAAGTTAAAGAAGTATGGACTGGATGACTGGACAATAAGGTGCATAGAAAGCTGGCTAGATCGTCGGGCTCAATGGGTTGTGATCAATGGCTCCATATCTAGTTGGCAGCCGGTAGCAAGTGGAGTGGCCTAGGGTCGGTCCTGTTCAATATCTTCATTAGTAATCTGGAGGATGGTGTGGACAGCACCCTCAGCAAGTTTGTAGATGACAGTAAACTGGGAGGAGTGGCAGATACGATGGAGGGTAGGGAGAGGATACAGAGGGACCTAGACAAATTAGAGGATTGAGCCCAAAGAAATATGATGAGGTTCAACAAGGACAAGTGCAGAGTTCTGCACTTAGGACGGAAGAATCCCAGGCACTGCTACGGACTAGGTATCGAATGGCTAGGCAGACGTTCTGCAGAAAAGGACCTGGGGATACAGTGCATGAGAAGGTGGATATAAGTCAACAGTGTGCCCTTGTTGCCAAGAAGGCTAACGGCATTTTGGGCTGTATAATTAGGGGCATTGCCAGCAGATCAAGGGACATGATCATTCCCCTCTATTTGGCATTGGTGAGGCCTCATCTGGAGTACTGTGTCCAGTTCTGGGCCTCACACTACAAGAAGGATGTGGAAAAATTGGAAAGAGTCTAGAGGAGGGCAACAAAAACGATTAGGGGGCTGGAACACATGACTTATGAGGAGAGGCTGAGGGAACTGGGATTGTTTAGTCTGCAGAAGAGAAGAATGAGGGGGGATTTGATAGCAGCCTTCAACTATCTGAAGGGGGTTCCGAAGAGGCTTGATCTAGACTATTCGCAGTGGTACCAGATGACAGAACAAGGAGTAATGATCTCAAATTGCAACCGAGGAGGTTTAGGTTGGATATTAGGAAAAACCTTTTCACTAGGAGGGTGGTGAAGCAGTGGAATGGGTTACCTAGGGAGGTGGTGGAATCTTCTTCCTTAAAAAACTCTAAGGTCAGGCTTGACAAAGCCCTGGCTGGAATGACTTAGTTGGGGATTGATCCTACTTTGAGCAGGGGGTTGGACTAGATGACTCCTGAGGTCCCTTTTGACACTGTTATTCTATGACTGTTGCTCTCCTCTTAACTCTCTCCTATTTGACCACATCTTTCCATGAGTAGGGTGCCCAGAACTGGACACACTACTCCAGTTAAGGCTCCTGCTAATGCATCTCAGAATGATGTTCACATTTTTTACAACAGTATTACATTGTTGACTCATATTTAGTTTGTGATCCTCTATAAACCCCAGATCCTTTTCTGTAGAACTCCTTCTTAGGCAGCACTTCCCATCTGGTATTTGTGCAGTTGATTATTCCTTCCTAAATGTAGTACTTTGCAGTTTTCCTTGCTGTATTTCGTCCTATTTATTTCAGGCCATTTTGTCAAGATCACTTTGAATTGTCTTCCAAACTGCTTGCAATGCCTCCCAGGTTGGTATTGCCCACAAACTTTGTAAGTATACTCTCTATACCATTGTCCAAGTCATTTATGAAAATATTGACTTGAACCAGACCCAGGACAGATCTCTGTGGGACCCACTTAATATGACTTTCCAGCTTGACTGTGAACCACTTAACTACACTGAGGATGCTTTTCCAACCAGCTGTGTACTGAACCTTACAGTAATAGGTTCATCTGGGTCAGGGATAGTCAACAGGTGGACTGCAAGCCAAATCCAGACTGCCAGACACTTCTGAATGGCCCCAAATCTTATTTATTTCTTTATCTTTTTAAATTGTTGTTATTATTTTCTCTGGAGTCTGGATTTTGACTATACTTTACCCAAGAAATTTGGACCTTGACCAAAAATAATTGACTACCCTTTGTCTAGGCTATATTTCACTAGTTTGTGTATAAGAAGAGCATGTGAGACAGTAACAAAAGCCTTAAAGTCAAGATATAGCACATGGAGGGCCGTCGCTAGCCATTTGGATGCCCTAAGCAGCCCCCCTGTGGGAGGGCTGTTTGGGGACCCATCCCCCACCATGGTCTGGGAGGCAGGAGCTGTGGGGGGCCACTTTTGGGGGCCCCAGAATTGCCTGGGGAATTGGGGTGGGGGGGTGGGCGGGGAGGAGCTTGCTCCACTTCCCTCGTCACGACCCCAGTCGGGTTGCTTGGGGGGGAGAGGGTTTGGTGTAAGGGATCTCCCCCCCGGCCCCCCGCACTCACTGGCAGCAACAAGAAGTGGAGCAGCCTGGCCCCAGCCCGCTCTACTCTGCCAGCTCCCAGCGACAGCGCTCGGCTTCCCGCCTCCAGTGAAAGCCAGAGCGGTCCTTTCTCAACCCAAGCGACATCGCTGGGGCAAGAGAAGCAGAGACGGTTGGGGCCACGTTGCTCTGCTTCCCGCTGCTGGTGAGTGTGGAAGCTGATCCTTTTCCCACACTCACCGTCAGCGGCGGGAAGCAAAGCAACCCAGCCCCAGCCCGCTCCCAGCCTCAGTGCTCCGCTTCCCACTGCTGGTGAGTGCGGGAAAAAGATCAGTCTCCACACTCATGGGCGATGGGAAGCAGAACAACGCGGCCCCAGCCCACTTCACTTCTCTTGCCATGGCCCCTGCCATATTGCTGGGGTTGGGAAAGGACCACGCCCAGCTCTCACCAGCAGTGGGAAGTGGAGTACTGTAGTTGGGAGCTGGTGGAGTAGAGCAGGATGGGGCTGGGTTTCCACCGCTGCTGGTGAGTGTGAGGTTGCTGGGGGAAGAGGTGGAATGGGGACGTGTGGGGGCGGAGCAGGGAGGAAGGGTAAGAGGTAGTGCGGAGGGAGGTGTCTGGGGCCCCACACCCTCCTAGGGACAGCCCTGCCCCTTGCAGTGGGTGAAGCCCACCACGGGGCAGACTGAGGGATAGAGACATTTGCTGGGGCTTTTGCTGCCGCATATGCAGAACACAGCTGCCTAGGGCACCACGAAATTTGGGGCAATTTGGTGCCCCAAATTTCACAGTGCCTCACACAGCTGCGTATGCCTAAGGACGGCCCTGAGCATGTGTACTGCTCTCCCCCATCCATAAGCTTTGTTACCCTGTTGGTTTGACATGATTTGTTCTTGAAAAATCCATGTTGACTGTTACTTATCAGCTTCTTTTCTTCTGGGTGCTTAAAAATGATTGTTTGATTATTTGTTCCATTATCTTTCCGGATACCAAACTTAAACTATCTGGTTCATAATTCCCTGAGTTGTCCTTATTCCCATTTTTATAGACCTGTATTATGTTTGCCCTTTTTGGGTCCTGCGGTATCAATCCTGTTCTCCATGAATTCTCAGAGAGAATTGCATATGGCTCAGAGATCTCTTCAGCCAGTTCCTTAAGTATTCTAGGGCATATTTCATCAGGACCTGCTGACCTGAAGACCAATGCATTGAATAAGTAATTGTTAATTTGTTCTTTCCCTATTTCAACATCATATCCTACCCCATTTACACTGATGTTTTGCTATGTTAGTCATCCAATCACTGATAATCTTTTTGGTTTGTTCATTTTGAGAAATGGTCTACGGATCAACTATGACCAATGGTGTTTATGGTTTAAATTTTAAAAAAATTAATTACAACATAGAGCAGTAGACATCTCTGGTAGGTTGTCACTTGAAGGAGCAGCAATGGAGGCAAGAAATTCATCCACCTGCTTTAAAGACAGGGAGTTGTGCAGGGTTTCTAGAGGGCATATGGAAGGCACCATGGAATATAGTTCAAAACCTACAAAAATAAAGAGAGAGAAAGAGGATTTCCAGACATTAGAAATAAGACCAGAATGGAACTGTTGTACCAACAGAAAACACTGTATAAAAATGAACATAAAGTACATGTCTGATATCAAAACATGCAAACATACAATATCCTTGAAGTCATGACATAAAATGTATGCAATATGGAGTTAGAACCAGGTATGTCAGATTCCATCACATAGTAAGCTCATGATAGTGTACTATATTCTACAAAATCCACGTCCTCATAAATCAGTGTACACAGATACAAAATCTATCTTTGCTCTAGTCTTTGCTCAGTACATGAAATTAATTACTGCTCCAGACAAACTTACTCAATCATTAAAAAAGGCAGGGAATGTCACTATTTTCCCTACTTGTTCCCATACCAGTCATAATAATATATAGGTAACTAATTCATTTAAGATGGAGCTGCAGCATGGTCATGCTGTGAACATTTTTAACTAAGTTGCTCTGACAGAGAACAGTTAAAAACACTGGCATTCCTGGCTGGCAACACCTTGTAGCATACACTCTCTAGCCTCTCAGGTATTCTATGGACAAGACTTGCTTTAGGTTTCCACCTTAAGGTCCTCCAAGACCACTACCAGCATTTTTGTACCTTAAGACTATATTTTAATTTTATAATAAACATGTATACCTATTTTAAACAATGATTTATATCACTAGAAATTTCACAACTTAAAACTGTAAACTATACCAAGTCAAAATTGAAGTGATATTAATTTTGTTTCCCAGTTTTAATATAGACATATTGACATTTCATAAACCAGCCAGGCTCATTTTTATTCCTAATGAAATAAAACAAAGCATTTAAAATACATATCTCTGCTTAATAGTGCAGTTCTGTGAACTGATGTAAGCCTGATAGCACTCAATGAGACCTGCATCCTACAGCATTTCAAAAGAGGAGACACTTGTCCTCATTAGCCTGCTCATATATAACTGCAACATTAAATTTACAGTATTGAACTGAAAAATTATAAATTGGTATATTTCTTCCAAGATGTTTATTTCAATGAAAAGACAATACTTAAAGAATATCTAAAATTTCAGTTCAAGGTTTTTTGTTTTTTGTTTTTGTAAAGGCATCAATGTGTGAACTCCCTCAAAAAACATTATAAGCATTTACACAGAAAATAATTCTACAAAATTTCAACTCAAGAACTTTTGTATTCATATTTGGACCCAGCCAAGTGAGCCAAGACTCTCCAAGTGAGAGCTAATCCTGCTATGCAAGCTGCTCAAGGGTACTTAAATCAGCTTCAGTTACACTATAAGTTATGTTGCATGCTTTTAGAAACTCAGTTGTCATGTGTAAAACAAACAACACTACACAACTTCATGTATACTTTCTTTAATATGACAGCAGCTAAGCTGCAGTATAAGCATTACAATAAATGTGTTTGGTATAAGTGTAAGATACTAAAAATACTACGAATGCATGCAAAGCGCAAACTCTTTCTTTGCACTACAGTAAGTTCCACAAGATTTAATTTTAACTTAATGAAAGTGTTACCATCACAAAAATGTTTTTCAAAATATTTGCTTTTTATTCTAACAAACAATTTAGTGGAACAATGTCAGGTTAGGTCAAGACACATGCTTTTTTTTTTTTTAAAAAAAAAATCTCACCTATGTTTCAATGCCTATTAATGATGATGATTCTTATTAATACTACTACTATAGTAACAGCTGTTATAGAAAATCCATAGGAATTTTAAAAGAAAATTTTAGAAGAATTAACTATTTGTTTACTTTTTGAAATTCTCTTTATCCAGACTACAGAGGTAAAACTAGTAACTTGTTAATGTCTTTTAAACACACACCACAGAAACCTACTAACCCATATTATGTCTTTTAAATAGATTGCCTTTATAAAATAATTTTTAGCCAAAAATGCCTGACAGTGCATATCCCTTTAAATAATATATGTGCTTGCCAACTAACTGCCCTTGGCTTTTAGTTGTATTCAACTGCAACCCCTTCAAAATGCAAGACAACAAAAGGGTTAACGCAGCAATTTAAAGAGTCATCTTGCTGTCTTACATTTAATAGCTAGATACACATACCACTGGAGTCTAGAAATTCCACAGAGAAAATGGACCATCACCTAAAGAGATATGGATGCTCTGCATAGAGGCCAAGAAAACAAGGTAAAGCACTGTCAGAAGATTACTTGTTTCAACGCGTTCCTTGAACTACAGATGAAGGGGAGGGGAAAGGAGAGTGTCTGAAATGGGTTAGAGGTTATAACGACATCACAAAGTTATGGAAATAAAAGAGTGAAAGGGATAATCAAATGACAGTCCAGAAGACAGACAAATGATGATATGTTTAAAAAGTGGTAGAGAACACTTGGGAACCTGTAACACCTCAGGGAATGCAATTAGGATTTATGAGACCGCATGTGGCATGCATTAACTTGTAAAAAGTATGTGGAAAAAGATTTATATTAAATGAATCAGAATACACAAATATGCACACTAAAGTATTGTGTTGAAATAGAGATTTTCATAAAAAATTATCCAGTTACAATAAGTTTGTTGCTGTCTGTTCTCTTTAGCACCAACCAAGTTTTTTAAACTGTTACACAACACAGATTCTACACCATGAATCTAGTCTCACTTTCCAACTTTCAGATGTTTTGCCAACACTGAGTTTTTAAGTGCAGCATCTGCTCTTTTGTTTAGATTTCTCTGTCTTGATTTGATATAGAGCAAGGCCCACCTTTCTTGTTTTCAAGGAGGGTGTTAAAGTCAGCCTTTCAAAAACTGTTTAATAACTGCAGGTTTGGGGGTGGCTCTAACAGTTTTATACTGAGCACTTTCTTCAGGAAACCACTGCAGTACAAAAATTGACTAAAAATTCCAAATGGACACAATATTTCAGCTACTACTTCATGACAATTATTCAGAAGCAAAGCAAAAACCATGTTTTGGGGTTTTTTAACCTGAACCATCTTCTGAGTAAAAGGTTTGTTGGAGGGCAATAGCACAGATCTTTATGGCTATTTTCACTTCCGTTTCAATGGCAAGACCTTATTACCCTGCCACTGCATTGTGTCAGTTTTAGAATGGTAATTAAGAGATCTTGAAAAAATCTACACTAAGATGTGATAAATGCTGAAGACTGAAGCCAACTTCTATGTAAAGGGCATGCTATAGGGCCTATGTAGTGAGCTAGAAAGTAATGAGCAACATATTTCATACTTTCAACTTGCATATGTTAAGACAGAATTCATTAAAATATGGTAGACTGGAGATGAGTTAGCTTTCACTATAGAGTTCAAAAGGTCAACACAAGACAAAGGCAAATCTAACTGATTATTAGTGAAGTATTTAAGTAACTGGCATATGTGATGAATATATTGATCATTAAGTATGGCAAGGTTAAGTAGCAGTTTTTCTGTTCAGTCATCAAAATTGCAGATTAACTGAAATGGACCCTAAATTTTACTTTATTTTTTAATCTAATGATACTTCAAGAAGATGGCAGCAAATGCCTGTTGTCAGTTACTGTGATTTTATCTAGATTCAGCTTGCTCAAGGAAACAGTGGAGCTCAGCAGCAGGAAGAGGAAGAAGTGGAAGGTTAAGCTATTGAGAAATATATGCCATTCAAGATCAGAAAAGTTTGTTTTTATCATATACCATACATATAAACATTGAAAAGAATGCAATTTGTCAAGGAATTCATGATTAAAAGCAATATTTCCATTTTCACAAGATTTTCTGATGAGTAAATTTTGAAATCATATTTATAGAAATGAACAATAAGGGAGGTATTTAGGACTATATCAATGTATCTAGTGATTATGAATATATTTGGAACAGTGCTTGGTTGAAGTTAGGAAGGACAGATGATAGGATGAAACTGTACATCCCATGTTTGAAATAAAATGAAGTTAAGGGATGAAGCAAGGGAGTATTTTTTTTTATATAAAAGCAAAACATACCATTGGTTGGGTGTCGAGCAAATGAGATAGAAAATCTTTTAACAGCAGAACCACGTGTGGTGTCTGAGAAAGAGAAAAACAGGTACCTGAAATTCGTAACAGCTACCAAAGAGGGACACATTTCAAAAAAGGAAAGAAGAAAAAAAGATGAACAAAAGGTTAGAATTAAGTGGCATGCAGAAAGGACCAAAAAGGAGGCCAATAAGAGGTTAAAAAGTAGAAAATGTGGCTTTATTGATAAACTGCAAGGTGTTTAATGAAGTGCATGAAAGAAAAGCAGGATGAGCTAGTGATTTTCGCATACAAAGTTTCTCTCGTTAGAGCTGAACATTGAGAAGAGTGAACGTGGGGGACAACTGCATTAATAGTGCTTGATCTTAGTGTTAAAAAAAAGTAAATTAGCACATTTTCTTTAAATGTTGAAGCCTGCTGTGAAAGCTATTCTACCCAAGATTATTGAAGCTTAATACCTACCACTCCTCTATCCACACCCACACACCACCAAAAAGGAATCCTAAAATTTTCACTCAGTAATATTAAGCTGGTCTTTTTCTTTTGGCTCCTTGTAAATACTCCATGCAATGTAATACATAATAATCAAAATCAGAGGCTTAAGTTATGAGCACTTCCAACTACATTTTCAGCTCTTCATTGTTCTTATACTGTACATGCCGAAAATCTTTCAATGTACATTGTATACATGATACAGCAAATAGAGAAGCCAGGAAGAAGGATTAACTGTGTCATTAAACTAATATAACCAAGCTATGGGCAGTAAAGCCATGGGCAGTAGAAAGTCGTGCAATTAATTAACGCTAAAACAAAGGATTCTAGGATTCCACTGAATCAGTAGCCTAGGGTTTGTCTTTAGAACTTCAATGTGTGCACATGGATTTGTGTGTGCATCTGAGAGAGTGTGCACATACCATCTATGCAGCCAGAAGAAGTCAGCTTTTTACGTTGAGTACGAGCATAATCCTGTAGGTTAGGTGCGCTTGAAGAACCCCCGAGTATTGAGGTGCTAAACAGGCCCGCACAGTGAGACCCTGATGGGAGTTAGAGAAAATATATACAACAACCAGGTGCTCTTCTATTCACATTGGGGACACATGCAGCATGCAGGCACATTGCTCTTACCACACAAAAGGCAGCCTTTGGCAGCGCCTTGAACAGTTCACAATATGCTTGTAATGTCACAGTGGTTGTAACTAGCATAATTTCTTCTACACATATCTGACCACCCTCTGCTACATGTGACTAGAGAGGACTGGACTTTAACAAAGGGACTTTGTTTCCTGCTGTCAGGTTCGGTAAAGAAAAATTACTAGTTATCAATGTAATTAAATACATACACACACACACACACACACACTAAATAGACGTGAAAGTTAAGTGTTTTAGAACCTAAAGTTCTGAAACAAATATAACCTGGCAAACCTTGCTTATTGCTTACATGGAAATTGACCTTGAAATGGCAGTCTGTAACTTCGAGTACTCAGACATTTTTCTCAGACTTTACATAGAAAAATTTCACTTTCCATCACTCATGATTCAAGATGAAACAAGTTAACCAAATTGTCCATTCTTGTATCTGTATTTCAGCTATTGCCACAGTCAACCATAGACATTTAAAGCAGAAGTTTCACCAGATTTAGCTTCACTTCTTTCCTAAAGAAGACCCTTGTATTAAGTAGTCCTCCACGTAAAAACATGTATGCTTCTGTTGTCTAGTCATGAACAATCTGACCATCAGAAACAGTTTAACAAGTAATTGATGAAATACCATTCATACACTTAAGTGAGAAGACATTTTCTGTTTACGTAGTCCACCATACTATGAAAATGATATCCAAATTAAGAAAATGGCAAGACATTTACTTTGTCTAGAATTTATATTTTCCTTTAATCGTCATTATTATTCTTGCTGGAGGCCCAGTTCAGATTTCATTGTTT
Source organism: Dermatemys mawii (assembly GCA_007922305.1). Taxonomy (NCBI): domain Eukaryota; kingdom Metazoa; phylum Chordata; order Testudines; family Dermatemydidae; genus Dermatemys; species Dermatemys mawii. The sequence goes on along the minus strand of ML677336.1, from coordinate 3,306,019 downwards.
GTATTTCATATACACTGCAGTATATTTAAGAACAGCCACCTACCCAGTCATTTATTGCCTTCCAACAGTGGGAAACATTACTAGCACGTGTGATGAATTACAGCCAATATAAATTGGTGCCTTGTCTGTGGCAAAAGCCTTTTCACCCAAGTAATACCTTCAACTATGCACGCAAACGTAATAGCTTCTACGAACTATACTGAGTTATATCGAAGTAGTATAATTTTAGCAAAAAGTTACAAAGATTGGCTTCAGTAGGCGAGACCACCAGATGTATACATTTTACTAGGAAAACGTAACAGGAATAAGAGTATCACAAAGATCAGACACACAAATAAGTATGAATTCTTAATTGGAAAGCCAGTGGAACTTTTACTTCTAACTCACAATGCAAGGTATTTATGTGTATGTTTTGTTTAACGAGTCCAAAATTAGTTATTTCTGAAACCAGAATTTTTTGCATTTACAGAAAAAGATACACTTAATTCACAGCAGCGCAAGATTTCCTATCTAATGCATAACAACCGTAATCAGAGGTGAAAGTAAGCCAGTACGCCCCGGTATGGCGTACCGGCAAGAGCCGGTGTGCCGTACCTGGGCACCCGGCTTTCCCAAGCTGCAATTTAAAGGGCTTGGAGCTTCCAGCCTTGGCTGGAGCCCCAGGCTGTTTAAATTGCTGCCAGAGCCCCACTGCTGGAGCCCTGGAGCAGCAGCAGTGGGGCTCTGGGGGCTATTTAAAGGGTCGGGGCTCCCCTGCCGCCTCGGTTCTTTAAATAGCCACGGCTTTCTGAAGTGGCGGCTATTTAAAGAACCGAGGTGGCAGAGGCAGTGGGAGCCCCTCCACCCCCCGACTCTGGGGGCTATTTAAGGGGTCTGGGGATCCCCTTTAAATAGCCATCAGAGCCGTGGGGTGGGGAAGGGGCTCTGCATTTAGGGCCCAGAACCCCCAGGTGCAGGCTGCTACCCGCTTGGGGGGTGGGGGGAGGGAAAGGGGAGGGACTTACCTGTACAGGGCGGGCCGGGGCTGGCTCTGACCCCACAAGCCCCGCCCCTTCCGCCTGGGGCCCCGCCCCTTCCAGGGGCAGAGTCAGCCCCCAGCATACCGGTAAGTGACTATAGTTACTTTCACCCCTGACCGTAATGCCTGTTTCATGGTAACAGCAGAAGAACATTTCCTGAATTAAAACAAGTTAAGATGTTATAATCAACGGTTAAAATTAATTATTCCATTGATAGAAGTATTTGAGGGCAGCAATGAGAGGGAGGTGCAAAAACCTCAGTCTCTCATTAGAAACTAAAATTTCTTGGTGAAGGACAGGCGTCTGGAGTTTTTTTGCACCCACTAGCATCTGTTCAGTTGTCTCAGTTGACCACAGCAAGACATTTCTTTTCGCTTGAGAAGAAGTATTTTTAACAGTTTGCATACTGGGGCTTTTGCTCTCAAAGAATTCCACAAAAACATTAACACGTCAGTCATAATTTAAAACTAAAAATAACCCTGAGTACTTTCTTTGGTCAGAGTAAAGAATCAGTGAACAGTCTCAATTGTTTTACTATTCCCTAAGATCCAGTTTCCATTAAAAGAACTTTTACTGCTGAAATATTGCTCAACTCAGTGGGTTATCCTGTCCCGATGAATTAGCAGATACTATTATATTCAAAATACTATTTGGCCCTGTTTACACAAGAGTTTTAAAAATCCAATATCATATCTGTGTGCAAAACAAAAGCACTGGAAAGTCTGCTTACTTGAAACAAAATTTCAATCGCATGTACATACCTAAACCACTCTGCTTTTGTTCCAGAATAGTTCTTGGTGTTCGTAAGTTACTACTGCTCTCTGAAAGGACCTGCATATGGAAAAACAGAAAAATAAGAAAAAAAATAGAATAGCAGCATGAGTGTCCACTAAACTTGCTATATTGGCCTGCTCCAGACTGACAAGTGTTAATAAGCTGTATGATAAATGTTAGTAGAAATACATAAAAGAAATATGAAAGATCATGCAATATCCCCTTGTGAAGGGAGTCCATTTCACATATGAAGTCCTTGCAATGAAGTGGTGCAAAGCGGGCATTCAGAATTAAAAAGAACACAAACCAAGACAGAGATGAAAACACAGACAGTTGAGACAGATTTTACTTTATTTTACCAAATGCACACTCCTAAACTGCTCCTGTATTGGATGGGGGGAGGAAAGACAGACAGGCTGTTGAAGTCAACATACAGTCACTGATCCATGCACAGGCTCTACCAGCGTAGCCTTCAGACACTCACAGCCTTTACTGATACACTCTTTTACTATATATAAGTTCCTTAAATTTCCAAAAAGATAACGGAAATTATTGAAACTCTTAAAAAAAGATAAAGGCATGGTTAGAACACCATCCATTGTCCTATACACAGACAATATTTTGAATTGAGCAATCTTTAGATTGTCATTGATATTTTGACTGTGTGTCATTTGTCCTGCTCTTTCCCCAATATTTAGACAAAAGTCTTCAAAATATTGTACAATCCAATGGATGAAGTACTGTGTTTGTTTTTTTTAAATAGATATCTCACGATATAGGAGTGAAGGCAAGAATGATTAGTGCTAGAGTTTGTTTCCTGCTCAGATAACACTAGGCCACTGAAAATATGATCTATACAAAACAAAAAAGTTTTGAATAGTAATATCAGACCTCACATCAATTATTTAAGTGGCATCGTCTGCCATTTATTTAAAAAAAAGTTTCAATTTACCTACCACCAAATTAAACAATGCTGTTTTGAACATCTTAAAGGACAACTAAGCCAAAGCTGAAGTCAGTTTCATTAGACAGTAGTCTATGCCTTTTCTAGAGTGTTAATGTTTAAATTCCTGTAAAAAAAACCCAATTCTCTTTAAAAATATCTAATACATTCAGTGAAAATTCTGTGAAAACCATGCATTTGCTTTCTCCTCCTTCCTCCCCCAACATTCTTGGAAGCAACTAGTATTTTAAAAAGTACATTTTAATGACAAGTGTAAGGATTTACTTGGAATGTAATCCATAACAAGGGATTAGATGTCCTTAAAAGACAGTTGGTTGCTGCTTGGAATGCATAATAATGTTTAATGAAGTAAAGTTTAAAAACCTGTTGCCATGAGCCAAAAATACTGGATGTGAAAGCCAATGATTTAGGGGAGACAGGGGAAGAAGTGATTTGTTCCCCTGATCTGCGTCTTCGACGCCCAGTACCCACACCACTGGTGTAATGCAGCCAGGTACCAATACACTCTGGGCTAGACACACTCAGGGGGCTCTCTTCCTGGAAGTGAGAAAGGGGGCAAAAAAAAAACAGCAAAGCATGCAAAGTTAGATTCCACAGAGCCAGTGATCAGAAAAAAAAAAAAAATACAGTTTGTTTGCACTTTTTTATATACAGCTTTAAAACTATTAAACAGTAATTAGGAATGACTTAACATTTCAAACTACATCTTTTAATCCACTACTTTCACCAAGTTTCTGGTAGACTAAAATTTTACCAATGGCAAGATTGAAGAACAATGGTAATCAATAACTGGTCCACAGCTTTAAAAAACACTGGTAACAGAACACATTTGTTACTCTGAACATACTGTTTAATAGTTTTTCCCCCTTCAGTGTATGGTAAACTTTTCTATCTGTTATTTAGTACACTTTGCTTTTGCATTTAAAGCACTACCACTTATTTCAAAGAGCCAGAAGATTTTGGAATGGGACTGGAGATTACATGACTGACCTCCCAGGAGTGGCAAGAAGGATTTCTTAACCTTAAAGCACTAAGGAACTTCTGGTGCCGAAGAGTAGAAAGAGATTTTAAGGGACAATGTCAGGCTAAAAAAAGACCTATTCTTCTACCTGTGTTAACAACACCTAGATTAAACAACACTGAACCATTTTAGAAATATAAATTTGTTTCACACAATTTATATTCTTTCGTTTTTCCATTTCATTGTAAGCTCAAGGAAACGAGATTAGTCAACTTCATTTCTGGTCTCCGTGCACCAGACAGTGCTGTCATGTTTGTATAAAATCCTGCTGAAGACTATAATCCAGATAAATTTAAAGTCTATATTTTATTTTACTAGAGATTATAAAATTTTAAAAAAGACTTTTAGGCTGAGCCTAAACTACCTGACAGTGTACCTATAAATGAATGCACTGGAGTAGAAAGAGTCTTATCTTTAAAGAAACAATTCTAAGATAATTTAAGATGAAGTCAAACTAAACTTTCAAGATACCAACTGGTCAAATTTCTTCAAAGACTATGTTGCAGATTTCAGTGTGGCAGACACAAATATATTAGCTCTTCCAATTTACGTTTTTTGCACAAAATTTCACAGCTATATGAGTAAAATCAAAGACTATTACTCAATAGGAAGTACAAATTCAGAATTTCTGTAAAAGCTGGATGCAGGAACAGATTCTACTTGAAAGTTTTACCTGCTGAAAGTCAAAGTTTAGCAATGCATATCATTAATATGCTCTTGAAAGCAGCTTCTGAAAATTTACAAAAAATGAAAATGGTTAAAATTTTGAAATACTATAAAACTGCACGTGAACTTTTCTCTGGGAAGGGAGCTTGCATGGATCAAAGTGAAAGCCACTTTCAAAAACATTGAGATTACTCCTCTCGAACACTGCTTATGGTAAAATAGGAAATGCAACTCTGCAATACATTCACAAATATCACCTCCTAATTTTTTTATGTTATATACAGATCATAATAAAACAAAAACATCAGTATTATTCTCCACACATTGACAGTAACCAAGTTACTTGGAATTCTTACTATTGTGGTACCAGTCTATATAAGCATCTATTCCTGAGATAATATGCAGGCAAAAGAGCATACAGTTCTTTGAGGTTTTAAGCAACTGAGAATAAGGTAGTAAACTGTACATCTTATGTTCTGGTGTCAGGCCAGGTCTACAGTATAAACTTACATCAGTGTAACTATGTCGCTCAAAGGTGTGAAAAATCCATATCTCTAAGCAATGCAATTATACCAACCTACTCCCCAGTGTAAACAGCATTATGTCAGCTGGAGAGCTTCTCCCATTGACATAGCTATCACCTCTTGTGGAGGTGGATTAACTACATCAACAGGAGTAGCGCTCTCCTCAGTGTAGTAGCGTCTTCACTGAAGTGCTACAGCAGTGCAGCTACACTGGTGCAGCTATGCCACTGAGGTATTTTAAAGTGTAGACCTACCCTGAATGTCTCTGAGGTATTAGCGTGCAACAACTCAGTGTTTACTATTCAGCCATATTAATAGCATACAGTGAATCATCACTGACTTGCCTCACTATTGTGATGTTAGAGCAACTTTTATGACAGTTTCTCAACTCCTTAGTGTTATGGCCTCTACACTGGGAGTCTAAAAAAATCTTAGGGCACTTATCTGAAGACTGGAAAACACACATTCCCCACACCTCAAAGCATGCTGCCAATTTGCTCTCTTACCTTCAACCACTGTGCCACTAGACTCAGTTGCGCTCTATGAAAGTTAATTGTAGATGGCAAAGTTTTCTTACAGCCACCTCTCCCCCGTCCCATCCCCACAAATAAAAAAGCTCAATGTTTTATTTCCATTAGCAGCAGTCTTGTGAGAATGCATATGCAAGCAATGTATTTTAGTCAGCATGGAGAAAAAGAGTTGAGACTAAAAAATGTGTATCTTCATTTTCATAGAATAAAAGTTACATAATAAAATTTGAAATACTAAAGGGAAGAAAAAAAATTTATATGGCCAGTTAGATGCTGTTTCTGAAATTCCTTTCAGACATTGCCATGGAGAATTTCCTATTGAATAAAAGCAGCACTTTGAGAGGAATGACACCATTCTATTTTTGTGTAATCGAAAACAGACAGTCTTTAGTATTTGTTAGAAGTAAATGAAGAATTCATTTCAGTAGACATGCAACGTGACAGAAACACTTACTTCAACAGAACCAATCTTCCTGGATCTTGGAAGAGGTGACTTTCTATGTATGTGAATTGGGTCTGACACCATTGGCTTGAATACCACTACTGATCGATCCGTTTCATCCCTTTTAGAAGTATGTGACTCCTCATCACTATCATTTTTATGGGAGGTTTTCTTTGAGCCGTCATTCTACAAGCAAAGGTATTACCTGTTCAAGTTAGCTACATACTTTGTACTACTTGGACATGGAAATCCATTAAGTAAATCAGTTACAAAAAATGCTTACATTATTCTATATGTAGTAAAGTGTTAATTATATGCATGAAGTTTAGTGACACAAGAGTCTTAAACCATAAAAATACTGTTTTTATACACCTAGAAAATGAATTTACTAATTTAACCCTCTTCTACCACATGTGACAATGTGACCATATCATTGCTCACATCACCAAGTCCTTCTTACATGTTTCACTGAATATATAAAGGGCAAAGTCCTGGTTCCATTTAAGTCAAATAACAAAGCTCCCATTGGCTTCAGTGGGGGCAAAATTTCACTCTCAGAGTCGTAACATTTGTAACACAAAATTGCTTAACTATATAGATGTACACAGATACAAACTGAAAAATAGAATAGTCTCACTAGCTAATATTCCCCAAAATTCCAATTCATATTTTTTTCTTAAATGACATCTTAGTGCATTTGTGAGAACATTGGAGAAACAGGACCATCTCCAACAACAAATTAGGCAAAGCCATAAAAAGTTGCAATTACAAAGGCAGTAAAAGAACAAATGAGGCGAGTATGCCTTTTATTGAAGTAAAGTATCCATTTGAAATCAGAGGGCCTGAATTATGATGTACAACTGTTACTGATAGTACACTAGTTTATTTTTATATGCATACAGTACACACAAAGTTAATTTAAAATCAAGAGTCATTCTTTCTAACTAATTCTGCAGTGACTAACACCAAAGTTACTGAAACATATTCATGAACAGAGACTCTGAACTTTTGTTCTAAAGTACGCCAGAAGTATTACCTCTCGGGAGGCAGGTCTATATCCAAAACCAGCTGGTAAGTTTTTATCCTCTTCACAGCCTTTAGCTCCTGGACTAAAGTGAAGCTCCACATGAAAACGTTCCTCTGAAGAAAGTTCCTAAAGACAATGAATACCTACTCTTTAAAACATGGTTTGAACTAATCATATTTCTGTAGATATTTATGAATTTTATTTACTTACCTTGTTTGGATCCTCATAGAGCATGATAACAATCTGGGTCATGTAATTGAGTTCACTGACAATATTGAGATAGTCCATAGCTCGTTTCCACTGTTCGTCTTTTGATTCCTTAAAGAAATGGAGACATTTTGTAACAGATTAATTAAAAAAAACTTTGAAAATAAAATTGAAGTGATTTAAGAGAAAAAGGTGATCTTAACTTATGAATATTTATCATATTTTGAAAATAAATTTTACATTTAACCCAAAATGCCTACAGTTCCTCCAAATTAGTGAACATTAAACAAACATTCTAGAAAAATAAGCCAAAGACTAGCCCTTCAAGTTCAGGCCACATTTAGAATCTTGCATTTGCTGAAATTTTATGGCTGTAAAAAGGCCAGAGAATGCGCCATGAGCCACAGAATGTACCCATCAACAACAATGCTCTTTACTGTAAAAAAAATTAAAATACTGAATCAAAGAATGATCAATAAACCCACTACTGAGCTCATAGTAAGCTCCTAATAAGTAGGGCTACCAAGCCATTACAAAAATTAAACACAATTAATGGCATGATTAAAAAAATTAATCATGACTAATTGTGCTGTTAAACAATAATACAATATTATTTATTTAAATATTTTTGGATGTTTTCATTTTCAGATACATTGATTTCAATTACAACGCAGAATACAAAGTGGACAGTGCTCACTTTATATTTATTTTTATTACAAATATTTGCATTGTAAAAAACAAAAATACTTTTCAATTTACCTAATACAAGTACTGTAGTGCATTCTCTCTCATGAAAATTGAATTTACAAATGTACAATTACATACAAAAAAATAACTGCATTCAAAAATAAAACAATGTCAAACTTTAGAGCCTACAAGTCCACTCAGTCCTACTTCAGCCAATCACTCACACAAACAAGTTTGATTACAATTTGTGGGAGATGATACTCCCACTTCCTGTTTACAATGTCATCTGAAAGTTAGAAAAGGCATTCATATGGCACTGTTGTAGCCGGTGTTGAAAGGTATTTACGTGCCAGGCATGCTAAAGATTCACATGTCCATTCATGCTTCAACCACCATTCCAGAGGACATGTGCCCATGCTGGTGATGGGTTTTGCTCAATAACAATGCGAAGCAGAGCAGACCAGCGCGTGTTCATTTTCATCATCATGAGGCAGATGCCACCAGCAGAAGTTTGTTTTTCTTTTCTGGTGATTTGGGTTCTGTAGTTTCCCCATCTGAGTATGGCTCTTGTAAGATTTCTGAAAAAGCATGCTCCATACCTCGTTCCTCTCAGATTTTGGATGGTACTTCAGATTCTCAAACCGTGGGTTGAGTGCTGTACTTATTTATAGAAATCTCAGATTGGAACGCTCTTTGTGTTTTTTCAAATCTGCCGTGAAAGTGTTCTTAAAACAAATCTGTGCTGGGTCCTCATCCGAGACTGCTATAACATGAAATATATGACAGAGTGCAGGGAAAACAGAACAGGAGGTTATACAATTCTCCCCCAAAGAGTTCAGTCACAAATTTAATTAATGTTTTTCTTAAAAAAAACAAAAACAAGTATCATCAGCATGGAGGCATACATCCTGAAATGGTGGCTGAAGCATGAAGGGGCATATGAATGTTTAGCACATCTGGCACGTAATGTTTAGCATATCTACAATGCCAGCTAGAAAAGTCCTAAGCAAACACCAGTTCTCACTTTCAGGTGATATTGTAAATAAGAAACAGGCAGCATTATCTCCCATAAATGTAAACAAACTTTTTTTCTTAAGAATCAGAGAGGTAGCCATGTTAGTCTGGATCTGCAAAAGCGACAGAGTCCTGTGGCACCTTAAAGACTAACAAACGTATTGGATCATAAGCTTTCGTGGGCTAATACTCACTTCATCGGATGCATGTAGTGGAAATATCCAGAGGCAGGTATAAATACGTAGGCAGGCTAGAGATAATAAGGTCAGTTCAATCAGGCTAGAGATAACAAGGTTAGGTCAATCAGGGAGGATGAGGCCCTCTTCTAGCAGCTGATCTGGAGGTGTGAACACCAAGGGAGGAGAAACAGCTTTTGTAGTTGGCCAGCCATTCATAGTCTTTGTTTAATTCTGAGCTGACAGTGCCAAATTTGCAAATGAACTGTAGCTCAGCAGTTTCTCTTTGAAGTCTGGACTTGAAGTTTTTTTGTTGCAGGATGGTGACCTTTAAATCTGTTGTTGTGTGTCCAGTGAGACTGAAATATACTCCTACAGGTTTTTGTATATTGCCATTTTTAATATCTGATTTGTGTCCATTTATCCTTTTAAGTAGGGACTGTCCACTTTGGCTGATGTATATAGCAGAGAGGCAATTGTTGACACATGATGGCATATATTACATTGGTAGATGTGCAGGTGAAAGAACCGCTGATGGTGTGGCTGATCTGGTTTGGTCCTGTGATGGTGTCACTGGTGTAGATATGTGGGCAGAGAGTTGGCATCGAGGTTTGTTGCATGGATTGATTCCTGAGTTAGAGTTATTATGGTGCGGTGTGTAGTTGCTGGTGAGAATATGCTTTAGGTTGGCGGATTGTCTGAGTGAGGACTGACCTGCCTCCCAAGGCCTGTGACAGTGAGGGATCATTGTCCAGGATGGGTTGTAGATCACTGATGATGCATTGGAGAGGTTTACACTGAGGACTGTAGGTGATGGCCAGTGGTGGTGGTGTTTCCTTTCTTGAGCTTGTCTTGCAGCAGGAGGCTTCTGGGTACACGTCTGGCTCTGTTGATCTGTTTCCTTACTTCCTCGTGCGGGTACAGTAGTTTTGAGAATGCTTGGTAAAAAGATCTTGTATGTGTTGGTCTCTGTCTGAGGGGATGGAGCAAATACGGTTGTACCTCAGTGCTTGGCTGTAGACAATGGATTGTGTGGTATGTCCTGAATGGAGGTTGGAGGCATAAAGGTAGGCATAGCTGTTGGTAGGTTTCGGTATAGGGTGGTGTTAATGTGGCCATCACTTATTTGCACCGTGGTGTCTAGAAAGTGGACCTCCTGTGTAGATTGGTCCAGGCGGAGTTGCATGGTGGGGTGGAAGCTGTTGAACTTGTGGTGGAATTCTTCCAGAGTTTCCTTCCCATGTATCCAGATGAAGATGACGTCATCAACGTAGCATAGGCAGAGAAGGGGCGTGAGTGGACAAGAGTTGAGGAAGCATTGTTCCAGGTCAGCCATAAAGATGCTGGCATATTGTGGGGTCATGCAGGTGCCCGTAGTGGTGCCACTGGTCTGGAGGTATATATTGTCACCAAATTTGAAATAATTTTGTGTGAGGATCAAGTCACAGAGCTCAACCACCATTTGTGCTGTGGCTTCTTCAGGGATACTGTTCCTGACAGCTTGTATTCCATTGCTGTGTGGGATGTTTGTGTAGAGAGCCTCTACATCCATGGTGGCTAGGATGGTGTTTTCTGGAAGATCACCAATGCATTGTAGTTTTCTAAGGAAATCAGGGGTGTGGTCATCTGGACCCAGGGGAAGGAAACACTGGAAGCTGTGGAGGCAGACTGGCCTGGCTGCTGGGGAAGCTTGAGAAGGTATCTGGAGTGGAGTAGGGCTGTGGGGAAAGGCCAGAGGTCCTAGGGAACTCCAGGCTGGCAACTCCCCAGGCTGCAGGGCCTAGTCTGAGGCCAGGAAGGGGTACTGGGGCTGCAGGGGGCAGCCCATGGGTAGGCAGAAGCAGCAGGCCCAACCCTCCTTGCCTATGATGACTGGCTTATACAGACTGCAGCTGGCCCCAGTGAAAGGGGGCTAGATGGTGACTGGCAGTAGCCTATAGGCTGAGGCAAGGTGGGGATAGTGGGTGGGGGTTCCCCAGGCAGGGGAGACCCTGCAAGACTGTGGGGGTACTTCAGGGGTGCAGCACCCCAGGTAAGAGGGCACCAGGCCAGTGGACAGCGGGACACCAGCCTGAAGAGGGTGCTCCGTGCTGAAAAGAGCTGATTCCCTGGAAGAAAACCAGCAGGAGGCACTGCGGGGTGAGTCCCCGCCTTATTACAAGGTTCCTTTTCCCTGGGTAAGACAACAGGGACTATCCCAGAAAACTCAGGAACTTTCTAGAGACAATGAAGGCCAGCAGACTAATTAGGACACCTGTAGCCAACTGGGAGAATTGATTAAAGCTAATCAGGATACCTGGTTTAAAAAGGCTCTTAGTCCAGTTAGTGAGGTGCACGTAAGGAGCTGGGAGTGAGAGGACATGCTGCTGAAGGACTGAGGAGTACAAGCATTAACAGACTTCAGGAGGAAGATCCTGTGGTGAGGACAAAGAAGGTTCTGGGAGGAGACTATGAGGAAGTAGCCCAGGGAATTGTAGCTGTCACGTAGCTGTTCCAGAAGGCACTCTAGACAGTTGCAGTCCACAGACCCATGGGCTGGAACCCGTAGTAGACGGTGGGCCTGGGTTCCCCTCAAACCTCTCGACTCCTGATCCAACACAGGAGATGTTGACCTAGACTGTGGGTTCCACCAGAGGGGAAGGTCTCTGGGCTGTTCCCCGACCCACATGGTGGATCAGCAGAGACTATGGGGATTGTTCTTACTCTTTCTCCCCATGCTGGCCAGTGATGAGGTTATCTGAGTGAACGGCAGATTTGAGCCACAAAAGTGGCCAAACTGAGGGCTCAGCAAATCTCTGAGGCATGCAAATCCACCAATAAGCACAGGACCCCCCAAGGTAGGAAGGAACTATGTCACACTACTTACAAGAAATTCCTAAAAGATATTTTGCATTACTGCCTGATCTGAATGTATGTAAGGAAGAGGTCAGTCTTTTCTCAGCATGAGGAATTTAGAGTTCAAATGTTAGCAAATACACTAATATTTACTAACTTCCATAAAAAACCCAAAGGTAATGCTAAAGGTTTTCCATCTTGTTTTCTGCTAACAAAAAAAAAATCTATATGGCAAAGATTGGCAATATGATTAGGGTGCATAACACTAAACATATTAGAAATCAATATGTTTAATAAAATAGATATGTTAGTGGGATTTGGTCCCATAGGTCCTCCAGAAAATACCAACCACAGTGTTTGTTCTAACAGGAAAATGATCAACTTACATCACATAAGGCACCATAACGAAGAGTTGATAATAAGGAGTGGACATGACTCTCACTTGTGAAATATAACCGAGTACGAACATGACGTTCAGGAGACATAACCCCTCTGGAGTATCTAAAAACAAAAATATAGGGGGAAAAAAGACAGTCAATTATTTAAGACATCACAATACACCCATATTAGAAACTGTTACTATAATCTTACTATAAATTGTTTGAAGTAAGAATAGCTTTACTGATAACCATATGCTTATAAGCTTAAACTACCTATCATAGGTGACGTTTAACTACTGAAGACAATTTACAGCATACACATACTAAAAAATTCTGAACTTACAGAGGATGAAGCTTGTTTACAGTGTCATCATCCTGAGTCCTCTGAAGGTCAGAACGAATTTTCCTAACTAGAGGAGTGCAGTAGCCTTTGGCAATCTCTAGTTTCTCAGCCTTGGAAATACCATATTCCTGGACAGAAAGAAATTAAGATTTTGAAACCAAACTATAAAGAACACTGAAGTGAATTTTGAATTCAAGACTCATAGCTGAAAAACAGTAACTAGTTATCTGCCACTTCTTGTGGCTGAAAAACATGGATTTTAAGTGTCTGAACATGTACAAAGAAATTGCATTGGAAATGTATGAAATATGAATGGAAAGAATGTTTCCTTTGGTGGCAGCAGAAATGTACCAAGCTCCTTCATACCAGGATGAATCTGATTTTTGAAAGAAGGTTCTCTTTTGTGGCCTAACTGAAATAAAGGAGGCATTTTATTTTTTCATTTGACCTCCAACAGTTGCAAGAAAGGTATCGCCCTTTTCACTTCTGAAGGAAGTATGGCAGTCAAATGTAATCTGAAAACAACAGTAAGAAATCTCAATTATCAGAATTGTTGGTCATTTTGGGCACTTAAAATGTTCACTTTAAAACTCTCTTTTAGGAGTCCCCTGCTCAATGAAACAATCACACACCATAACAGAACTTCTGGTTATTGTGGAAAGCAAGGTAAGGGTCCTTTTTCTTTGTATGTTATGTTGGTTTGTCAGCTTATTTTTTTAAGGAAGTATTCTTATATATACTGTTTCCCTTCTGCTCCAAATAACCTATTTAAGAGAAAACTTTGCAAATCTCTATAACACGGCATTTACATGATGAGCCTGTCTTTCTTTCACTCCCTCCCCAGACTGGCATTAAGACAGGTCCAGCAGTATTCTATCTCCCTTCCTACCCCAAGCAGTGATATTCTGTAATCAGTAACATGACCATACTGAGTGTAACTGTGTTATACCAATCCTGACTGATTCTGGATTCCAGGTGACCTAAAAGACAGACAATTTAAAGTCCATACTATGCAGGACTTCCCTCCCACCTTTGCCATGTTGAGTACTCAGCATGCTACAAAAGTAAATGGAGTCCTTTCTTCTATTGTAGATCATCTTTAAGCCCACTAAATGCAAAGCCTGAAATGTAGCTTAATTTCCACTGAATTTTCTTGATGTAAAAATATATTGAATAATAATGGCAATCTGCCTCAGTTCCAGTTGTTACAATCAATGAAATAAAACCAATCCATTTGCATTCTTCTCTAGACACCATTTCCGTGAGTGATTCAATTTTTAAATTTTTTTTCATGAAAAAGAAATATATATAAAAGTAAATATATTCTGAATTTAAGAGCATCTTATATGTGTCATATATTGCTATACAGATTATAAATAGGCTTACTAAACCAGGTATTCATTTTCAGCATTAACACAAAGAACCAACACAAGCAAATCAGTTGTTGAATGAGCAAATCAGGTTGTTGTCTATCCAGCTAAAGTACAAAAAAAATATTTTTACATGAACTTCAGGCCTTCAACAGTTGAACATTTCTGTAATGCAGTATAGCACACTCCATTTTTGAAACCATGTTGATTTGTCCAATGGCACCCAACACCTTAATTTGAGAAAGCAGTCCATTCTTTCAAGAGCTGACACACTTGTACAGAAATACTGTCAATAAGTACAAGTTGTGAAGGTTACAGATGTGCATAAGGTACAATATATGCATTTCCAGTTATATGTTTATTTGTATCTTCTCAGGCTCTCAATGTCCCACGTCACATACAATATGAGATCTGATCCCCTGGGCAACTCCCAACAGCCAAGATTTTTAAAGGCATTATACAGCGGTATTGCAATTAGAGAGTTGGTTCTCTTCATGAAAAAAAGGCAAAGAACAAGTAGACAGAATTAGAAATAATACCTTGCAGAGCAGATATTTTATCAGAAATGATGCTACATATTAAGCAAAAAAAAAAAAAAAAAAAGGCAAATCCATTACTAGAGTGAATGAATCAGCTGGATTCACAGAGAAAGACTTCTAGTTATATGAGAAACAGAGACATTAACACTGAAGGTTATACTTAGATTTTTTTTTCCCCCTTAGTCTACTCAGCACAATACTGAACACAGTTTAGATTTGACTGACAAAAGTGATCTGTGTGTCCATCTACATACAGTGAAATTCCATGTAACGTACATGACTATTCAATTTTGAAATTGCATTGCAGACAGATTTTAAAAAAAGGAAATGAGAAGCAGACAGATGTAGAACCATGTGGCGAAGACAATACTAATGTGCAGTCACTTCCACAGTCTTGCTCTGTGTGTTTTTGTCAGGAACTCTGCTATTTTAAGTTTTGTTTCCTTTACTGATAGAAGATAATTTACTTCCATATTAGCAGTGAGATAACTATTTCCGACCTTCTTGTTGAATGTCATTCGCTAGTAGATATGGTTTTGTTCAGCAATATGTGTGACTAAGAGAGAGATAATTTTTACAGACATTAACCAAATTGTAATTTTTTGCCTGATGAGCACCTGCCTTGTTAGAAATAACAGAAGGAAGATGGTATCTGTATTTAAGTGCTAACGTAATATTTAAAACCAAAACGCATTCTAGCAATAAAAAGCTCCATTTTGGTTTTAATTCTTTACCAGTTTGCCTAATTTCACTTAACGGAAGCTAACTGTGCCCTTACAAACAGCCTGAGAAGGAGTCTTGTAAGCAAAAGGGCTGACAAAAATATCCAACTTCAGATAGGGACATCTTTGATTACTGCAATTATACTGCCCTCCTTAATCTATGAAGAATAGTCGTTACGGGGCACTTAGTTTTAGAACACTGGGCTAATGGGAACTAAGACCTTGCCAGGGTGGGCAAACTTTTTGGCTCAAGGGCCACATCGGGGTGCGAAAATGTATGGAGAGCTGGATAGGGAAGGCTGTGACTCCCCAAACAGCCTGACCCCCGCCCCCATCTGCCCCTCCCCTTTCCTGCCCCCTGACTAACCTCAGAACCTCCGACCCATCCAATCCTTTGTCCCCTGATCACCTCTTCCTGGGACCCCACTCCCTATCCAACCTCCCCTGTTCCCTGTCCCAACTGCCCTGACCTCTATCCGCTCCCCCATCCTCTGACAGGCTCCCCGGGACTCCCATGCCTGTCCAACCACTCCCTGTCCCCTGACTGCCCCCCATTCCTCTCTCACCATGCAGCTCAGAACAGCAAGAGCTCGCAGCTGCCGTGGCCAGAGCCAACAGAGGAGAGGAGATAGCAGGGGAGGTGCCAGGGGCTAGCCTCCCCGGCCAGGAACTCAAGGACCCGACAGGACGGTCCCGTGGGCCAGATGTGGCTCGCAGGCCGTGGTTTGCCCACCTCTGACCTAGTCACATTTATGCAAGCTGCTGGAAAATTCACTCTAAATTTAATAGATTTGATGGACTATGAACTAATTTATTGAGGCCAGTTAATCTGTACTCTACCATTGACATTCAATCTCTTCAGTAAACAGAAGGTCATCTTGGAGCTCTAGTCACTGCAACATACAGAAGCCTTCCAAAAACAAGAGACAGCAAGCATCTTTTACCGATTTTTATTCTAAAGGTGCCATATTAATGTCGTAAAGTGCTTACCTGAGGAATCACAATGTCAGCTAATGCCTTTGAGAGCCTGTATATTTCCATTGTGTTTTCTAATTTTAAGGAGCCATTATGTTGGACATCATATTTTATACAGTCGTAAATATCAGGGATTTTGCTGATGTCATATCTTCCATTCTTTGTTTTAAAGTCCTTTTCCAGCTTGGCCCACCTGCGCAGCATTAACTCTAGTGTTTCACTATGGTAAAGTTGAATATCTAGACAGATAAATATTTTACTTTTATTTCACTATTTAGGATTGATCAGCCAACAAAAGAGTTAACTTAATTTAAATGTATGATTGAAATTATAGTCTTAAAATGTGTTTTAAGGGTAAAAGAATGTTAGCTCCCTCCAGATAACAAATGCTTTGAGGCAAAGTGGTCAGAAGCCTGTGACTACTACTACAAAGACACTTGAAATCATTATCTGAATGGCTCAAAATAGAGGGAATAGTTATGTTTATGTAGTTTTGAACTCTAAGTTTTCATTGCTACTAGCATGGAACTATTACTTGGTAATCAAGCCAGCAGCATGTTTGCTCTAGTCCCAACTCCCTTTTCCAAGTGAAGTGCTAGGTCTTCAGACAGAATTGTAGCATGATAAATCATACACAGTGTGATTTAAGTAGTATTCAGGAACTTCTTAAAAATTTTAGATTAAAATCTTTTTTTCTGGGGATGTGCCCCCTATATTTCCCATCCACTTCTGTACAAATCCCAAGTGCAGAAGCCAGGAATATGGGGAGCAAGAAGACTAGCAAGAGTGGGGGCAGATGCCCCATATTGCGGACTAGAGTTTTGGATGGGGAAAGAGAGCAGTAATGGTAGAACATCAATTCTAGCATCAGTGCTAGTCCTACAGAGATAAAATGGAACTATTAAAAAAAATGAAGTTGTTTTAATAACTACACAATTTATAGAGCTAAATTTCTATTCATCATGGCCCTTTTTTAGTGTAGAACAAACAAAAGCTTTAATGAAGATACTAACATTCAAAGGAAATCTTTACTCAGATTACATTTAGAGCAGCCTGCCCTCTTTGTGAACTTCAAATTTTGCAGGATATTTAAGTAATATTACACCTGTCTATCACTGTAGTTTTCACAATAGACCCCAGAAATAACTGGTTATGGCAACGTTACTACGTAGTCTTTTGCTCTAAACCGTGTGCTAATTGCAGCAAACTCTTTCAGGAGACGAGCACGTATTCAAAAGCCATATCTGCTCAACTTGTACGAGTTCCTAAAGTATCATTAGCAAAAATCTGTGAGACAGTGAAATTAACAAGGAAAGGGTGCCTGCCTTCTGCATATCCATTAAAGTTGGTGGTCTCAAATGTACAGATGTCAAATTAAACAGACATTTTAAAATATTTCAGTTACCCGTAGACTTGGGATCTTCCATTCGCTGCCTGATTTGAGAAGTCAAACTCTGGATCAAGGAATAAACCTTGTCACATGTTCTGACAGGATTTCTGATCACCTTCATTGATTTCATCAGAGAGATGCTTCCAGATGGAGTGAGCTGCAGTATGAGATAAAATAGAAATATTCCTTACCAAATTGGTTATAGCTGGGAAATCCTAATGGGATGCATTAACAAAACAAAACATCCCACATCTCTCAACTCAGATTTTCAGACACAATAAATGAATAAAAGTTCACAGTCCACAACTTCCTTAAAGTCAGAATTAACACACTGTGATATTAATCAAGAGCAGAAAGCTTAACCCAGCTATCAAAAGCTAAGGCTATATGAGATACTTAGAGGGCAAACAATTCTGTATGGAATACCACAGCAATGTCAGGAATGGAATTAAACTTCCCCACTTATGTTAATTATTTTATTCTCGAAAGTGAGAATTCTGAGGAAGTTCACAACTTTGTGCACATTTAATAATTTATTTTATTTTATTTTTTATAAAACAATTTTTTTTAAAAAGCTTTGTCAAGAGAAATCAGAATGGTATACTATGGCTAAATGCCTCCTAATACATCATAAAAGGAAACTTTACAGAACAAAACTTAATTTGAGGGAGCAGGTACATTTGGATTCTAAAAATAACTGATTTTTTTTAAAAAAAAAAAATCAATACATGGCTGCTCCTGCACAGACTATTTATTTATTTCAGGATAGAACATAAAAAAGTTACTAGCAGGAACCAACAGTCAATCCTCCAGATCTGAACCAATCATTCAACTTTAGGAGCCAAGCATGATCACCATTAAGCCAGTAAATGCTCTACAAGACAGTGGAGAGTGGATGAATGCTTTTTGATTTACCTTCACTTTTTAGAAAGGTGAAATACATGGTGAGTGAGTGGTCAATCATGATACTTAAATGTGTATTTTCACATTCTAGGAGCACCTGCAGGACTTTTTCCCTTTTTTCAGACAGAAATCCGGCAACAGCATCTGGGGAACAAGAGGGTAGGGGAAGCGAACCCTCTGTGCTCTCACCCTCCAAACCTCTGGAGCAAATGTGGGAAGCAATGGAGGTGAAACACTTTCCTCCAATTAACAAGAGAACATGGGCAGGTGGTGGCAAGGCATGAGTATCTGTGCTCTCAAAGAATCTGAGACAGCCTGGAGGTCTGAGGGATAAATAACCCCTCCCCCAAAAAGGTAGGAACAGATTGTTGCAGGACAGAAAAGCACTAGATGGAACTACCCAGTGGAGGGTTGGATATAAGGATATATAATATGATGGTGTTTGCCCTGAATCTCCCATTCAGAATGGGTCAGGCTCAATCTCCTCCCCACCTGGCTGTTCACTATTCTTCTCTCTTTATCCTATCTGAATACACTCTTTCTGGCCCTCTGTCACTCTATTTGCCACCATGAAAGAAAGGACAAAGTGATGCCTCTGTGGTGCCCCACCGAGCATGTTTAGCACTTGTGCTCAAGACAAAACAATCCCTGAACTCCATGAAAAATTTTAAAGATAGAGGAGAAAAGTTCCACTGAGGTAATCGGCAGTTCTACTCAAGCATGTGCATGTGATAACACAGTGAGCAAAAATTTCCTTATCAGAATGCCCGATTCTTGGGGTAATTAACCTATATGTGCTTCCAGCTTCCCCTTTCCTCTTATCCCCTGAACCTATGAAGGAGCTGTTGCTATTACAGAAAACATCTACCTCTACCTACTCTGTTGACATTAGGTACACTGTGCCCCCTCTTTATGACATAGTAATTCAGCTATGGAAAGTCTCTGGAGAAAAAAAAAATAGGACGGAGAAGAATATGGGGTTCCGAAAATAGCTAATGTTAAAAACTAAAAAAGAAAAGTCAGTTGTATACTATGAGTCTTGTCTAAAAGAGCAAAGTTCAGTAGTTGCTGCTGCTCTTCAAACTGGACTGAATTAACATTACATCAAAACAATCAAATGCCATCTACTTACTCAATTTTCAGATAGAACTGTTGAACTCAATGCTAATATGACACTGTATGGATTATGTGAGACACTTAATATTATTACCTTTATTATAAAATTGCAGAGAATCTTACCAGATATGTTGTATAAGGTATCAGTGAACATGTTATGTTTTCCCCAGTATGATAATCTTGTTTATATGTTTGTATTATCTTTGTATTGTGAATTACAAATAGGTTGATATATTTGTATTTCAAACTTGTGCTATGCTTCTGGGTGAAACCCCCAGACAGATTGGCATGAGCACTATCCAGCCTGCTTGATGGCTTATCGAAGGCAATCAGCTATACAATTAACCTACTGAGAGAAGACAACAGCTACACCTTATGAAAGTCAGCAAAATATGTAGGGATATGCCTGCTGGACAGAGAACTCTGTAAGGCTTTTCCATGGCATGTTCTGTAAAGTTTGGGTTTGGGACAAAGGAAGTACAGGCCACATGCAAAAGATATAAAAAGGGAAAGGCATCATCTCCATTTTGTCTTCAGTCCTACTTCTTACCTCTGCAGCAACTTCTCTACAAACTGAGGCTTTGAACAAAGGTCTGAATGATCCATCCAAGCTTTAGATGTGTTTCATAGCGACTTTCAAGCCAGCAAACTCACCAATACTGCTACGAAATATGGACTCTGAAGTCTTATGTATGCATTTTATTGCTTGACCATTTAACAACCCTCTTCTTCTTTCCTTCTTTTATAATAAACCTTTAGTATTAGATGGTAAAGGATGGCTGGCAGCTAGGGTTGCCAACTCTGTCTGAAGCTATTCCAGGAGATTTTTTCCCCCCCAACATGACGATATCAATTTCTTAAAATATCCTATTAAAATCTCCTGGATTGATTTCAATAGTCACTGGGATATCGATGCCCAAGCCAATCCTGGAGAGTTGGCAACCCTCCTGGCAGCATAGTATTTTGGGTAAGAGCCAAACTAATATTGATCTGGCAATGTGGCTGGTCCGTTGGGGTCAGAAGAACATTTTGTATAGTGAACAGAGTTTCAAATAATTTCTTACTGCACTGGATCTATGTGCTGATTGGGAGACAAAGAACTGGAATGCAATAAAGGGGGCTGTGTGATTTCTTTTTTCAGCTTCTTAATAACAAGTGTGGGGGATGACAAGCACAGTTTGTGAATGGTCGGTGAGTCTAACTTCAGTTTTAACCACCAGTTTTGGGAGAATCTGCTCTCCTTTTTGAAGTTTGTCTTGAACTTGGCATTTTCAGTGAACGCTACCTCAGGCACCTCGGATCACAACTAACATGTACAATAGTGACAGAAATATGTAGTCATGGTTTCTCAAACTTCATTACATTGCAACCTGCTTCTGACAACAAAAATTACTACAAGACCCCAGGAAGGGGACCAAAGCCTGAGCCCCCTGCCATGGGGGATGGAGGTGCCAAAGCTTGAGGGTTTCAGCCCTAGGCAGTGGGGTTTGGACTTTGGCATCAGCCCTGATGCCCAGCAAGTTTAATGACAGCCCTGGTGACCCATTAAAAAGGGGCTGCAACCCACTTTGGGGTCCCAACCCAGAGTTTGAGAACCGATGATGTAGACAAATCTCCCACTGTTTTGATCTCTATGCCTCATATCTAATAGTAGCCCAGACTTGAACATTGTTCTGAATATTAGCAAGTTTCCATTTGTTTCTCTAGACAACAGTGAGCACAGCCACTGGTAAACATGCTTATCTAATCCTGATGAAATTTTCCTAGTGTGTAGAATCAAGAGTGATCACTTCCTTTTAATTTGTACAACCTGATGTAACCTGCATTACAGGACAATGTCTTAGTATAGTAATGGAATTTTTCTTTTATCTTCACAGATTAGAAAATAGCAGCTTAGGGCACTTTAGAATTCCCAGGACCAGAACAGTGTTCTGTAAAAAATTCAATAATGTCGTACCTTTATAACACATATATAGTAGCTTTTTGAACACATACTGTTACTGTCAATATTTCTACTAAAGAAGCAGACTATAAATGCTTCTATAAATAACAAAGACAAGTTAATACTATCTTTTCACCTGTGGAACAAATTGAAATCCTGCTTATGGAATAATAAGAAGAGTTTACTGTTTTGAATCCCATACACGTGTTCACAATCATACCCAAAAGTGTATCTGTTCCTGTTATGGGACCCATGTAGTTCTTTGTGACAGTATTAGATGGCTAACCATCAACTTCCCACAAAGCCATTGCTATATGGTAGTCTCTTTCTTCACACAAGATGTTACCAATAAGTGTACAAGATAGTTTTCTAAAATCAATGGGATAAAAACTAGGGCTGTCAAATGATTTTAAAAAATGCAATAAATTATGATTTAAAAATTAGTCATGATTAATCGCAGTTTTAATCACACTGTTAGCACTGTAAAAAACAAAAAAAAATAGTATTTTTCAATTGACCTCATACAAACACTGTAGTGCAGTCTCTATTGTGAAAGCACAACTTACAAATGTAGATTTTTTTTTTTATACCTAACTGCACTCAAAACCAAAATAATGTAAAATTTTAGAGCTTACAAGCTGGAGCAAGAAGGGACATATGAATGTTTAGCATGTCTGGCACGTAAATATCTTGCAAGTATGGGTAAACAGTGCCATGCAAATACCTATTCTCACTTCCTGGTGACACTGTAAATAAGAAGCGGGCAGCATTATCTCCCATACATGTAAACGAACTTGTTTGTCTTAGCAACTGGCTAAATGAGAAGTAGGACTGAGTGGACTTGTATATGGTGAACTGAAATACTATTTCTTTTATCTTTTTTTACACTGCAACCATTTGTAATAAAAAATGATATAAAGTGAGCAGTAAACACTTTGTATTCTGTGTTATTTAAATCAATATATTTGAAAATGTAGAAAAACATCCAAAATATTTATAATAAATTTAAATTGGTTTTGTAATATAGTTTAACAGTGTGTTTAAAATAGTAATTAATCGTAATCATATTTTTAATGTAGTTAATTTGTTCTGCATTAATCACTAGAGTTAACTGTGATTAATTGACAGCCCTAATAAAAACTCATTACTTTTATCCGAATAATAGGATCAAGACAAAATTTTATTTATTTTGCTTCATAGAAAACTAATCCTGCTAACTATCTGGTAGGAATACAGGCCTACATTGAGCCCAAGTGAACGCTGGTCTTAAACTGAGTTTAGATATTAGCATGAGCAATAGGCCAAAAGCATATCACTAAACAGAATTAAAATATGAAAAAGCATTGTTTGTGTTAAATTTGTAGTGACCATTGAAACCACAGTGTTATTTTATTTCAAATTTGGGTTGAGGTAACCCTGTTTTATTTATTGTGATTAACTGGGCACCAAGTGCAATAAATAATTGGTTATACATGAAGAAAATGAAGAAAACTTGTGGCACCTTAAAGACTAACCTATTTAATTCAGCATAAACTTTTTCATTGGTTAGTCTTCAAGGTGCCACAAGTATTCCTCATTTCCTTTATGGATACAGACTAACACAGCTGCTAATCTTAAATCTGGTTATACATGGTTTGTTTCAATGAAAATGCTTAGTCCTGAAGTTGAGAAGAAATATGGCAAAAGAAGGAAAGAAGATAACTTTGAAAAGGGGGCCCAACCATTAAGTTTGTGTAGACCATGCAAAAGCGTAGGGTACAGTCCTAAAATGACTGTCTCTGGCTTTGCTGATTATAAGACGTTAGCTAATGACATAACTTGTTTATTATAGAGTATAAAAAGGCAAGGATTTTAGGGATTTCTTTGTCAGAGCTTTTCCTTACCCTTGTGGAGTCATGCCATGATGGGAAGGTATCTTCCAAGCAAGATCCTGTTGTGAATATTTGGCCAATGCATGTAACTGTACTGTTGGTAGGATATAAAATGTGTATATGCTTGTATTGGTATTTTGGATATAGCCAACAGCAAGTGGACTTCGGACTAATAGAGGAATGCTTGTGTGAAAGAACAGAGTTGTGGTAAACTTTAATAAATGTATGTTGGAAATAATTTCTCTAATATCTTCTAACCTTTTCATAGTCTTCAGGTGTAAAATCTCTGTCCCGCTGGAGTATTTCATGGAGCCTTGCTTTAACACGATGCTGGCAGCTGCTTAAAGAGTCACTGTCACTGTCCAACAGACCATTCATATTAGCACTTTTCACCATCTGGACAAGAATAGGAGTCAGCTCTCCCTCTAAAGCCAGTAATCCCTGGAAAAAATAATACAGTTATTCAGAAATGAACAAAGATGAAAATGTAGTAATGCGTCTATTTCTAAACCAAGATGTTAATGTAAACTCCACATTATAAAGTTCAAGCAACTTGCCAGTATCACAAATGTTGTGATTACCAAATTCTCTCACTCAATGAAATCTTTATGTAACAGCTTACTGGTGCCTGATATATCCCTCTTTTTCGAGATGGGAACAAACAAACTTCTGCCACAAGGGGAATGAATGGAAAACAAACAGGTACAGAACTTCTGAGCTGTGATCAGAGGGCTGGGAAGTTTGTGTGATATGTTAGTATTGTAAAAGTTTGGTCAAAAATGTTTCTAATTCTACATGGAAGTCCTGAAGATTGCATTTTTCACTGATCATGTCTAAAAGTTCAGAATTCAGGGCTATGGAATATTTGAAAATAATGTTACACGATCATCCTAGAATTTTTACAGCACAACAAAATTTCTATATGCATAATTGAACAGCATAATGATTAAGAGCATTTCTTTTGTCAGTTTGCCACCACATCTCACCAGTTAGTAATTATTTTGACATCAACTAAATGTTAAGATGTTTCTGTTCTAACAATCTTACAAAAGGATATTCCTGTAGTAAAAATGTTTACAGAATCTTGTAATATATTAAAAAAAATGAAATCAAGTTATATTAATTTTACATCTCTGCTGGAATCAAAGCACAAAAGCAATCCAGTCCTCTACGTGTAATTTGTCTTACAGCTGCATGTCACCATTGTAAAGTGAACTTGTGGCCTCAGTTCAGTTCCTGAAAGATACTTATTTCACCCATCACACCCACAATTTTCCATAGTTTGTTGGAACTTTTAGATAAAGAATTAAACAGGCATGGAGATTAAAATACCCTTTTCACTCTTAAAAGTGGTCTACTGGAAAGGACTGATGCACATTGCAGGGGCTACATAAATAAAAACTTGGACTGCAGCTTCCCATGCTGTATATCTTCTGATGCTTGGAAGGCTTCACATGCAAGAGATGTCAATTTTGATCTCCTTTCATGAGCACTAAATGAACTTTATAAAAAATTCAACTTTTCTTTCCACAGGCTGCAATAAAACTCTGCATTTCCCCTAACTTCCTAGAGAACACAGACAAGATTCTTGTTGAGAGTTTCAGGTTTCTTTGTTAAAAATACAATTTCACACTGTACCTTTGCAAAAGCTGCTGCAGTCATCTGAACTCGTCCCTCATCAGAAGCATAGATTTTCAGATCATGTCGATAAGTACTATGTAATCTAAGTAAACCACATCCAGGAAATCCAGCATAATCTCCTACCAAACAAACAGATATTCTTCAGAGACTCTTGTTGTACATGTGTGCATGGATTTTATTTTTATGTATAAATTAAAAGTCTAATATATGCCATATAGCACAAGAAGATTACCTTGTCCACCTGGATACATGCATCTGAAAGCTCTCCCTAGCTCCTCTGCCTGGACCCTGCCTGCAGGAGTCAGCTCTCCTCCCCATTTCAGAACCAGAAGTAGGGATGGTTCATCTCTTCTGTTATCTAATTATATGTAGGCAGATCACTCAAAATGATGTACCAACAAATGAAAATGTTTATTTAAAGACTATTAAAGAATTATCATTAAATGAATATTGAAGAAATATTGGAAGTGATATATTGAGTTTTGTGTGCTTCAGGAAAGTGACTTCAATATATGAGTCTCTTGATATTCTAATAGAGAAATACCCCTTTAGTTCAGTGAAAGCTAATACTTAACTCTGAAGACACCCATAGTTTAGGTACTTTAAAAACAACTGAAACTCGTATTACAGCGAAAAAAAAAGTCATTGAAAGTAAGCACTAAACTCATCAGCAGTCAGGAAATTCACCAGGTATTGGATTTTAAATACCTAGGCATTATTGTATGTTTCAGCTTTTTTTGTATGAAAGGAATAAGAGTACTAGGAGATGTATGGAAAACCTAATTTTTTCTAGATGACATCATCTTTGGTGAACAGCTCCCTTACAAAATTTCTTCCCTCCATATTTTTGTTACCTAGGAAACAATATTAAAATGAAAAGTATATCTTAACCTTACTTACTCAGCAGCTTAGAGAGACTGCTAATCACAGTATCTCATCGCAAAACAAATGTTGCTGAATACTTGGCCAGAGTTCAAGTCTTTGTTTTATTTAACACAATATCAAACAATTAACCTCACAGTTATGTTAAGTTCTACATACTATGTATTGGTTACATTATACCTTCTTCTTCACTAGAAGTTTTCTGACAGCCATGAGGGAGATAGGTTAACTGGACTTTGCGATTTATGCCAGAAAAATGCCCATACCTAAAATGAGGGGGAAAATAAATTGACAGGTTTTCCAATATATATTCAATACCATCATATCCCTCTATCAATTAAGGACATCATAATTACTTGAATCATAATTGATTTTTATACTAACCTGCCCATTTTTGCTGATTTGTACTTGTACATATCAAATTAAATAAAATATTGAATAAATACAGTCGGACCCCACAATACCGAGACAATCGGGATCCAAAAAAACCCGATCGCGGTAATGGTGGGGTCACGGTATTGCAGGGTTCCGCGCATCAAAGCTAAATTATGGCTATCAGTATTCAAATCTGATCTGTAACATACTGATAGCCACTATTTGTTATCGAATGAAGCCCCAAAATGAGATTCATAATGCTTGCAAGTGTTAACAAGCTTTTAATCACAATATATTATAGCGCAAGATAACTGTCTAGAAACAGTTATTTAATATCAATTTCAGCACTGTTAGTTAGAAACTGCCATACCTTAAATATAGAATGAGATACTAAAAATTATTGAAAATATAAAATGAGTTTTCATACTACGAGTGATTTACTGAGAACAAGATCTTTCATTCAATTTCAACAACTCTTTTTGAACTCTCTGTAATACAGGGAGCATACACACCACAAATTACCATTTCTATTAGAGTTGTGCCTACACATGCCAGCTGAGGTTAGGACTCCAATGTGTACGACACTGTTCAAACACATAGCAAGAGGCAGCCACTGCCCTCAAAAGATTATAATCTATATAGACAACATGGATAACAGGATAAGGCAAAGGAAGTATTTTCCCCTTCATACAGATGAGAAACCGGTTAGATTAAGTGATTTGTACAAGGTCACGCAGGAAGTAAAACCAGACCTCCTCAACACCAGTGCAATGTCAATCACAAAACCATCCTTCCTCTCAATATATTCAAAAATTCAAATTAGTATTGTTATACATTATATTATCAGTTGATAAATTAATGTAAGGAAATTAGTTTTGAAAGTTAATGAGATCAAAGTAACAGTAATGCCAGTTCTGATGTGAGGATTAAAAATTAGATCCTTACATCTCCAAAACAGTCTTCAGCTGCTCAAGTTTTGCTTTGCTTTCTTCAATTTCAGAGTCATTGTTTTGCCCAAGTTCTAGTAGGAGCTGTCTTGCTATATCAAGCACCTCCTAAAAAAACAAAAACAGAACCACTATATATAAACAAGAAATTCTATTATTCATCAATTATAGAACCAAGAAAATCAAGAGAGACTTGCCTGTAACTGTTTTGGTTTCTTCAGTTTTAGTTTTCCAGACTTATATCCATCACATTTTTCGAAGAGATCAAAAAATCTTTAGGAGAAAACATACAGATTAAAAGGGTATCTAGTAAGAGTGTTAATATAAATATTAATACACTTTAAGGCAGGGGTGGGCAAAATTTTTGGCCTGAGGGCCACATCGGGGTTGCAAAACTGTATGGCGGACGGGGTAGGGAAGGCAGTGCCTCCCCAAACAGCTGGCCCCTGCCCCCTATCTGCCCACTCCCACTTCCCACTCCCTGACCACCACCACCCTGAATCCCCCGTCCTAACCATCCCAAGGACCTCACCCCCTATCCAATCCCCTTGCTCCCTGTCCCCTGTCCACACTCCCACCCTCTGAGAGGCCCCACAGGACTCTCACGCCTACCCAACTGCCCCCTGCTCCCTGTCCCCTGACTCCCCTCTCTAGCACTCTGTGCCCCTTATCCAACCTCCCCACCCCCTTACCATGCTGCTCAGAGCAGCAGGAGCCTGCAGCCCTGCCATGCTGGCCAGTATTAAGTGGAGTGCCCTAAGGGTTGGTCCTGGGGTTGGTTTTAGTCAATATGTTTATCAGTGATCTGGAAGATGGCATGGACTGCACCCTCAGCAAGTTTTCAGATGACACTAAACTGAGAGGAGTGGTAGATACGCTGGAGGGTAGGGAGAGGATACAGAGGGACAAAAGAGAGGATTGGCCAAAAGAAATTTGATGAGGTTCAACAAGGACAAGTACAGAGTCCTGCACTTAGGATGGAAGAATCTCAGGCACTGCTACAGACTAGGGACCGAATGGCTAGGCAGACGTTCTGCAGAAAAGGATCTAGGGATTACAGTGGATGAGAAGCTGGATATGAGTCAACAGTGTGCTCTTGTTGCCAAGAACGCTAACAGCATTTGGGGCTGTATAAGTAGGAGCATTGCCAGCAGATCGAGGGACGTGATCGTTCCCCTCTATTCGACATTGGTGAGGCCTCATCTGGAATACTGTGTCCAGTTTTGGGCCCCACACTACAAGGAGGATGTGGAAAAATTGGAAAGTCTAGAGGACGGCAATAAAAATGATTAGGGGCCTGGAACACAACACTTACGAAGAGAGGCTGAGAGAACTGGGACTGTTTAGTCTACAGAAGAGAAGACTGAGGGGAGATTTGATAGCTGCTTTCAACTATCTGAAAGGGGATTCCAAAGAGGATGGATCTAGACTGTTCTCAGTGATAGCAGATGACAGAACAAGGAGTAATGGTCTCAAGTTGCAGTGAAGAAGGTTTAGGTTGGATATTAGGAAAAACCTTTTCACTAGGCGGGTGGTGAAGCACTGAACCTAGGGAAGTGGTAGGATCTCCTTCCTTAAAGGTTTTTAAGGTCAGGCTTGACAAAGCCCTGGCTGGGATGATTTAGTTGGGGATTGATCCTACTCTGAGCAGGGGGTTGGACTAGATGACTCCTGTGGTCCCTCCCAACCCTGATATTCTATGATTCTATGACACCAGGCCACCGTGCTGCCTGGCAGAACAGGTGGGCCAGAGCGTTTGTGGCACAGCAAATTGAGGCTGCAGGGGAGGTGGGACAACAGAGGAGGGGGTGGAGCCTAGCCTCCCCAGCCTGGAGCTCAAGAGCATGGCAGGATAGTCCTGCAGGTCATATGTGGCCCATGGGGTTTGCCCACCTCTGCTTTAAGGCAACAGGGAGATTTTCAATTAAAACAAAATGAAGAACTGGAATTAACCCCCCTTCATCAATCCCCAAACTGAACACCGCAGAATTATGAGAAAGTTTTTTCTGATATGAACCTCTCTGTTCAATGAGGTCTCATCTCACTAGCACATGCCTTAAATACAACTGCAAAATGAGAGAGCTTACAGGTTTTCTGTTAGCTTACTAACACTGAAAAAATGCAGGTACTTCACAAAAGAGATGAAGACTCTTGAGTGAACAGCCATAGCTGTTCAAAATTTAACAAAAAAATCCAACACAACATTTTTAGCTATAAAATACTGAACATACGGCTCTACAGACTTACAGCAAATCTTTCACTTAAAATGTGAGTTCAGAATCTAGCCCTCAAATAATGATATTTTTATTACTGTAGCACCTAATCGTAGATTAAGGTCCCACTGTGTTAGGTACTGTACAAATGCATAACAAAAGAGGGTCCCCTGGCCTCCCCAAATGCTTACACTTCAAGTAGAAGGGCAGAGACAAAAGGTATCAAGAAACAACTGGGTAAGCAATAGCTTATGAAGTCCTTAAAAGCAGAGACTAGAAGCTTGCAATTGACGCAGTGGAAAAGGACGAGCCAGAAAAAGGGCAGAAATTAAGGGGAGATGCGGTCAAAGCAATGAGCCAGGAAAATGATCTTTGCAGCAGCATTAGACAAACTTCATTGCCAAGGCTGCAGAGAAGGTTACAGATGCTGGAGATGTGAGATGACAGAGCCCTGGGAAAAGTGAATTAACTATGTAGAGAGAGATGAAGGGATGTATCTTAAAGATGTTATGCAGGAAGAAGCATTAAGATTTAAAATGTAGTTTGTGCATATGCAATTCCCACTGAATTCAATGAGTAGAACTCGCATATCCAAGGCAAGAATTTTGCCTTAAATACCAAACTTAAGTTATGTTTACACTTACGGCAGTGTGTAACATACAAACACTGCATGCCCAGCTAGCATAGGGATAAATAGCAATGCACTTGGTGATGTACTGTTTAGGCTAGTAGAATGCCCAACATACCTGAAACCCTAGGGTATATATCCTACTTGGCTCTCTACTCGCCCATGCCATGAATCCCATATCAACAATACTGTTCTAGCAGTGTAGTGTCCCACTGCTGGAGCTTTTCACCACTGCAATGAAAGACTCCAGCAACAGGGAAAGGCTCTGGCAGGGTGGAGGCAGCAGGAAGAAAGGCTCCAGTAATGAGCCTTTCCCCACTGAAGCCTTTCATTGCTAGGTATAGCATCACACGCGGCACTGAATATGGATGCAGCCTGCCTCTCACTGCAGCGGACTGCTCATGTACCCTACACATTACTGCACGTGTAAACAAGGTCTGTCTTTACTCAAATTCAGACTTACTTCTGATGTTTAACTTCCATTTTCATTTTTTGTTTTGGTGTACGGTCCCCATGACGTATTACAGCTATAACACATCTCAACTCCATCCTGAAATTTCAAACACTCAAGTTACATTTCCCAGTTCTATACACCACTCATGGTTTTTATATTATTAAAATGTGTGAGTCCAACAGACAATTATTTGTCAAGTATGTTTTTGATGACTAAATTATTGAAATGATTGTAGGATGTGCAAGAACATAAGATTATATGAAAATGATGTAAGAATGTAATTTACTAGAAATACTAGTTTTAAGACTTAGCTAACTACAGAATATCTATTTTAAATAGTTTTTGAATCCATTTTGAGGTTTGTTTAGTAAAAGAGCATGTTTATTAAAAATGTGTATTAAACTGACACTAGAATATTGATTAGCAATGAAACAAGCTAGTTTTAGAACAGACTACACTTGAAAATCTGCTGTTCTATACTCAGCTTGACTAAGGGTAAAAGAACTTCGAATGCTGGAACAGCAATTGCATTTCACTTCTTGATTTCATCACACAAAACAAGTGTTCTTGGCCGAAAGCTGATATATCTTAGGAAAAGAGAAAATTCACACAAAGGTTATGTAAGGACTTTGCACAATTCAGCTAGAGATAAAAGTATCTTACATTGTTCCAGATGTGGTTGGCACAATAGGGATATCTTCAGCCTCCAAAGGTATTGACCATGGGATTTGAAATTGTGGAGCAAGTTCTCGCATTATGATATTTCTAAATGGGGGAAAACAAAAATTTATGACAATTAAATTGCTGAACTACTGTATATATTAATTTCTTTAAATGGAATATTCTGTTTTAGTCAACAACTGTTTAATAGACAAACACTTACCTCTGAATGGATACTTACAGATGTATTTTTAATTTTTCAAGTATTTAAATACTATTACAGTACAGACCCATTTATGCACGGATGTCAGGAGTCAAGTCGACACAACCACGTGTTAACTGACTGTGGGTTAAGAGGGCCATGCTGAAATATCTTAAGGTATCTATATATACAGGGCATGTATAATTATCTAGGATTACATACATATTCACAGTGTCCCAAATACTGCAGGATTTTAACTCAGCGGGAAACGCGTTCATGGCCAAGTCATTGGCTTATCGGCTTTCTCCACAAATCAATACCTGAGCTATGCCATGACACTTATTAAAACGACTTTTAAATCCCTTGCTGTCTTGGAATGATTCATCCCCCGTTAAATTTCCAAATTCTGTCACTTGGGCTTGAAGAATTGGCCCACTTAGCAGCATTCCTTTCAGTGAAAGAAAGGCAAAAGGAATGCCACTAAGGAATTGCCTTTCAGCAAAAGAATGCGAAAGCGGAATTCCTTTCGTGAAAGAAAGGTTTCCCATTAGAATCAAATCAATGACAATCAAACAATTTTGAAATGTATTAGCACAGGCTATATATTCCATCTCTCTAGCGTGATAATGACTAAGCGTGCATGACACATCTTTACCAATTATCTGTAAAATGTAGTTATAAGAAGTTCTTATAAGAGCTTCCTATGATCTACTCTAGTATGTGTCATGTTAAAATACACCATTTTGAAGTATATCATTGTTCATACAGGTTTTAATCTGGAGAACTTTAAAGGATGGTGTAATATATCTTAGATACTTAACTCAATCCAAGAAGAATTCCTAGACCTCCCAAACTTAGTGCAAGTATGCTGTTGATTTAGCTCTGCTATAACAATGCTATTTTTAATATAAAGAAAAAATGGATATGAAAGCTCTTTGCACCATGATAGGAATCTAGACTAAGTTGACTGTGTAAAATTGGAGAAGTGCACTTGAATCTTCAGAATTCCTGCCACTAACTCGAAGCAACAAGACTGTAGTTGATGTTATTATCTAACAGGAATTATTTCCCTCCTTTCAGCTCAGGTGATTCAGTATGTTATAGCCTTTTTGCACTACATCACTAGTATAATCTAGTATAATCTTGTTGTAAAGACAGTTTAACTGGCCAACACAAAATTATCCTAGTTTACAGCAATAAATCAGTGGCATGGTAGCAGAGAAAAGGGGGCATGGTTGAAGGAAGGTAAGACACAGGCAGTATCCCTCTATATCACACCGATCCTGGTCTAAATTTTCAGCCCTTTGAGTTGTTGTAGCCAGTATGAACTACAGTAGTCTGATGGCTGCCTCAACACAACATGGGCAGCAACAGCCATGCCCAAAGTCGCACCCAGAAATGGGCAGTGCAAAGGTGTGCTTTCAACCAACCTTTGTACAGAACACTTTAACTAACTAAAAGTGAAAGTTAATCTGTTAAGCAAATGTAACAAGTTAGCATATTTCTTTATTTTCTTCTCAAATAAAGATGTTCTCAGAGTGATTATGAATTCTGCAACTGTCACTTTTCTAAGGCATAAGGGAATGCACATGGAGATAAAAGAAATAAACTTTTATAAATTTATTTTTGATTTCTAGTTATGATAGATGATGCTCACTTTAAAAGCAAAAGTTTTTCCTGCTTTAAAGAAAAAACTATCCAGAAGACTCTCTGAACTTGTTTCAACCCTGGAGTAAAAGGAGCTCCCCCAAAAAATGTTTAAGACAAATTCTTTGGAAACTGGATGAAAACCATAGCAAAGACAAATGGTTGCATGAACATATAAACTAATGATATATTATCAATTAATGAACTCTTACCCAAGTATCTTCGCACAATCATCATAGTATTTCATGGAGTTCTTCACAAAACTAAAGCCATTGACGTCACAGACATAGGATTGTCCATTAGCACGCAACAAGTCAAAGCCACAAACTGTTTGCTGTCAAGAATAAATAGTGAAAAGCACAGTTTCCATTTCAGTCAAGTGTCTCATGTTTCCAGACCTGCATGTTAAGTATGGTTCTGATCTGAAAAGGCCACACAAAAATGGCATTGTCGGTTCTATATTTATTGTTCTTCAGCGACTCCATATTAAATTTGTTCAGTTTATACATGCGTTTTCCTAATTACATGCCTGACATCCCAACCTGAGTTCTTAACTTCTCACACATCACTAGCAACAATTCTGCAGGCCAGATTCTGTTTCTCGTTACACTTGTGCACCCACATTATCTTCAGAACTCTCACTGTCCACAGAATTTGGACTGTAGAATCCTTCTTTCTGGTAGTGGTAAAAGATAAGGAGAGAGGTAAACACACACACACCCATCTTATCTCTCAGTATTACCAAAAAATATGCTATTTATAAACTTGATACAGTAATGCCATTTTTAATAGTCACCTTTCAGATTATTATTAATTATTAGTATTACTGTAGAACCTAGAAGCCCTAATAATGGACCAGGAACCACTGTGCTAGGTTCTATATGAACACAGAACAAAAGACAACAACTATTCAAAAAGCTGTGAGTAAAACCACACTCCTGAAATTGGTGAGTGTACTGGGCAAGGCTCAGCTGTGCCTTCACTGTTACCGCTAGTGCTATCATAGCTACACGGTTATTATACTTGTGCTAGCTTACTGAGAGCTAGCATGAGTATGCGTACATGAGGCGGGGAATCACACCTCTAGCTCATAGTGTAGATGTAAGCCTTAGATAGTTATTAGTAAAGACATTTTACTCCTTTCCCATATTATTTCAAATTAATTTTCAAATACAAAAACTATACAATTTTATTTGGGATTCTTGGTTCTAACATCACTGAAGACTTTACAGCTTAATATACTGTAACACTGGAACCAGGAGTCATACCTGTGTTATTTCTGCAACTGCATCACTGAAGGCCAATTATTACTCTAACAAAGCATGCATTTAAGATTATGCAAACTGAACGCAAATGGATTTGTTTAATACAAAAAATAAGCCTTTACAAATTAAACTGAGTAAATGCAAGTTAGGATGCACACGTGCAAAACAGGAAAAAAAAATATGCATTAATCTATAGCTGTATATTTTATGTATGTGTTTTCTGAATTCAGCTGTCTCTATTTGACCACAACGGCAACAGTAGGCATCTTTCAGTCTCAAGAGACAATGGGAATCTGCCCCCTAGAGTTAAAAAAATGTACTCGGTTGGTTTTATGGCAGCTGCGGCTGTGGCTGAAGAGACCCATTCGAGAGAGAATCTCTGCTGCATCTGTCACATTTAAAGGTGATGGTTCTATAACCATATAAATAAGAAGATAACAAAGAAAGAAGAAGTGGGACCTCTAAACACGGAGGATGGAGTGGAGGTTAAGGATAATGAAGGCATGGCCCAATATCTAAACAAATACTTTGCCTCAGTCTTTAATGAAGAGCTTAGGGATAATGCCAGGATGACAAATGGGAATGAGGATATGGAGGTAGATAGTACCACATCCGAGGTAGAAGCCAAACTCAAACAGCTTAATGGGACTAAATCAGGGGGCTTCAGATAAGCTTCACTCAAGAATATTAAAGGAATTGCAAGCCCAGTCTCAAGAATTTTTAATGAATCTGTAAACTTAGGAATTGTACCGTATAACTGGAGAATTGCTAACATAGTTCCTATTTTTAAGAAAGGGAAAAAAGGTGATCCGGGTAACTACAGGCCTGTTAGTTTGACATATGCAGGATGCAAGGTCTTGGAAAAAAATGTGAAGGGGAAAGTAGTTAAGGACATTGAGGTCAATGGTAATTGGGACAAAACACAACATGGTTTTACAAAAGGGAGATTGTGCCAAAACAACCAGATCTCCTTCTCTGAAAAGGTAACAGACTTAGACAAAGGAAACACAATGGATCTAATTTACCTTGATTTCAGTAAGGCATTTGATACGGTTTCACACAGGGAATTATTAGTTAAATTGCAAAAGGTGGGGATCAATATGAAAATTGAAAGGTGAATAAGGAACTGGCTAAAAGGGAGTATAGCGGGGTGGTCACCTGCTCCAGCCCTGAAAGGGTTACAAGCCAGCCCTTGGAGAGGGCTGGGGCTGATGGCTGACAATGAGAGAAGATAGGCTGACTGGGGAAAGCAGCCACAGCTATGGCTGTGATCAGTCAGGGCCCTGCTGGCCTTTATAAAAGGGCTGCTGGTTTGGAGCTAGGGAGTCTCTCTCCAGTCCTGGAGAGAACAGGGTCTGGCTGCTGGTGGAGCAAAGGTACCGGGAGTGGAGCAGGGCAGGGGAAAGGCCAAAGGAGCTGGGGAGCTCCAGGCTGGCAACTCCCCAGGCTGCAAGGCCTGGTCCTAGGTCCATCCCTAAAAGTGCTGGGTGGTAGAGAAAGGCAGCGGGTTCCAAAACCCCCTTGCCTGATGACTGGCTTTTATACTATGGTCTGCCCCAGGGAGCAGGGGCTCATTGCTGACTGGCAGTAGCCACAACTGAGGCAAGGTGGGACTTGGAGGTTGGAGCTCCCTAGGGAGGTGAGACCCTGAGAATGAGGGGCTACTGCCGGGGGCAGCACCCCCAGATAACGGGGCACTGGGGTCCGGGAGGGACACGGGGCCAGTGGCAAGTGGGACCTCAACCTGCAGAGGGCGCTCCAGAGGCGAGACAGCAGCCTCAGATAACGGGGCACTGGGGTCCGGGAGGTACACAGGGCCAGTAGCAAGCGGGACATCTACCTGCAGAAGGTGGTCCAGAGGCTGGAAGAGCTGATTCCCCAGAGGACCAGCAGGAGGTGCCGCAGGAGTGAGTCTCCACGCCGTTACAGGGAGGCTACAACGGGTCATACTGAAAGGTGAACTGTCAGGCTGGACAGAGGTTATTTGTGGAGTTCCTCAGGGATCGGTTTTGGGATGAAATTTAATCTTTTTATTACTAACCTTGGCACAAAAAGTAGGAGTATGCTAATAGTTTGTGGATGACACAAAGCTGGGAGGTAATGACAATACAGAGAAGGACCAGGATATCATACAGGAAGATTTGGATGACCTTGTAAACTGGAGTAATAGTAATATGATGCAATTTAATAGTGAAAAGTGCAAGGTCATGCATTTAGGGATTAATAAGAATTTTTATTATAAGATGTGGATGCATCAGTTGGAAGTAACAGAGGAGGAGAAGGACCTTGGAGTATTGGTTAATCACAGGATGACTATGAGTCGCCAATGTGATATGGCCGTGAAAAAGCTAATGCGGTGTTAGGATGCATCAGGTGAGGTATTTTCAGTAAAAATAAGGTGGTGTTAGTACTGTTATACATGGCACTGTTGAGACCTCATCTGGAATGCGGTGTGCATTTCTGGTCATCCTTCTTAAACATGGAAGAATTCAAACTGGAACAGGTACAGAGAAGGGCTACTAGGATGATTCAAGGAATGGAAAACCTGTCTTATGAAAGAAGACTCAAAGAGCTTGGCTTGTTTAGCCTAACCAAAAGAAGAGGAGATATGATTGTTCTCTATAAATATATCAGAGGGATAAATACCAGGAAGGGAGAGGAATTATTTAAGCTCAGTACCAATGTGGACACAAGAAAAAAGGGATATAAACTGGCCATCAGGACTTTTAGACTTGAAATTAGATGAAGGTTTCTAAGCATCAGAGGAGTGAAGCTCTGGAACAGCCTTCCCAGGGAACCAGTGGGGGCAAAAGACATATCTGGCTTAAATATTAAGCTCGACAAATTTATGGAGGGGATGGGATAGCCTAATTTTGGCAATTAATTAATCTTTGACTATTAACAGTAAATATGCCCACTGGCCTGTGATGGGATGTTAGATGATGTGGGATCCGAGTTACTACTGAGAATTCTTTCCTGGGTGTCTGGCTGGTGAGTCTTGCCCACACACTCAGGGTTTAGCCAATCGCCTTATTTATGGCTGGGAGAGAATTTTCCTCCAGGGCAGACTGGCAGAGACCCTGGGCTTTTTTTGCCTTCCTCTGCAGCATGGGGCACAGTTCACTTGCTGGAGGATTCTCTCCATTTTGAAGTCTTTAAACCATGATTTGAGGACTTCAGCAGCTCAGACATAGGTTAGGGGTTTATTACAGGAGTGGGTGGGTGAGATTCTGTGGCCTGCATTGTGCAAAAGGTCAGATTAGATGATCACAATGGTCCCTTCTGACCTGAGAGTCTATGAGACCCTTTGGGCTCTGACTTCTGCAAACTCTTTTCTCCTCTGTTAAGCTGGACTGCTTCCCTCATAACTCAGGAGACCTTTGTTTAGTGGTCTTAAGTGTGATCTTTCCAGTTGTCCACATCCATGTCCATTTCTTTGAGGTCTCACTTGCACACATCCTTGAAACACAATTTTGGGTGTCCTTTGGGTCTTTTTCCAGATGCAAATTTGCCATAGACAATGTCCTTTGGGATATGCCCATCATTCATTCAGCACACATATCCAATGAATGATGGGTGCAGAGGCATCTCTGGTTGAGAAGCGAGATGGGTACACAGAAGTCACCTACTGCAGAAGAGGCCCAACAAGGAAAATAACAGAACACAGTGGCAATCACATACGGTCCGCAGCTAAATCCTCTCCAGCACAACATCAACAATCTACAACCTATACTGGAAAATGATCCCTCTCAGACTTTGGGAGGCAGGCCAGTCCTCGCTTACAGAAAGCCCCCCAACCTGAAGCAAATACTCACCAGCAACTACACCCCACACCACGGAAACACTAACCCAGGAATCAATACTTTTAATAAACCTTGTTGCTTACTCTGTTCCCATATTTACTCTACTGACACCAGAGGACCCAACCATGTCAGCCATACCACCCGGGACTCATTCACCTGCATATCTACTAATGTTATATATGCCATCAGGTGCCAGCAATGCCCCTCTGCCATGTACGTTGGCCAAACACAAATCGGACATCAGGAATAGTAACACACAAAAGCCAGTACGACAACACTTCAATCTTCCTGGACATTCCATAACAGATTTAAAAGTAGCCATACTTGAACAAAAAAACTTCAGAAACAGACCATCTGTAAGGTTTTGGAGATGAGCTTCTGTGTGGGCTGTCACTGCTGCATCATCATCAGCAAAGAGGAGGTGCTGGATAAGGGCCTCCCAAGTCTTGGTTTTAGATCGGAGTCTTCCAAGATTGAACAGCTTCCCATCGGATCTTGAGTACAAGTAGATTCCCTCACTTGAGAAACCAAAAGCTTGTTTCAGTAGCAAGGAGAAAATGATCTCAAACAGAGTTGGGGCAAGTACACAACTTTGCTTAACTCTGTTACACACCTGGAAAGCCTCAGAGGCTGAGCTGTTGTATTGAACTGTGCCACACATATTTTCATGGAAGGATCAAATCATGCTTGAGAGCTTCTTTTTCAGAAGAGTAAATAGTCCGCTTCTACTGACAAGGTCAAAAGCCTTCATGAGATCGTCTGAGGCTATGCAGAGGGGCATTTTTTGTTCTCTTTTTTTTGTTTTAGCTTTTTTGTTTGTAGTTGTCACAGTGAGAAGATCATGTCAATCGTAGACTTTTCAGCTGTGAAGCTGCACCGTGATTCAGGATAGATGTCTGCAAAGGTCTGAAATCTATTCAGGACAACTTAGGCAAAAGCTTTTCCCATAATGTTAAGAAGGGAAATGCCACGATAGTTGTTACAGTCACTCCTGTCACCCTAGTTTTTATAGAGAGTGATGATGTAGGCGTCTCATTTCTTGTGGTACTTTGCCTTCTTTCCAGCACAGGCAGAGCAATTCATGAAGATGTTGCAGAAGAATAGGTTTTCCTCATTTTATGACTTCTGACAGTATACAGTATGAATATTAAAAAACTAGTTATTTAAAAACAGGATAAGCCCATCAGATTAAAAAAACAAAGAAAATGTGAGTGCAATTTCTTTTTCTATCCCAGAAGATCTCTAGCAGTAGTATCTCTGTTTACGAGCACTAATAGAATTTTCACATAATAAACAATTAGTACTACATATTTGATCATGTAGTAAGTGGTCTGTTTACCTTAAATGCAAGGCATACTTTCCAAGCAATCAACTTCTCTCTTGCGTTCAGGATGACTGGATATCTCACTTCTTTTCCTTCACTGTCTCGTTCTACCTTGCCATCCAAAGCTGGGGACTTCCTAGCTTCAGCATGTGCATAGTCCGGACCTACTGTGTACACCTTTATTTAAAAATCAGAAGTTATTAACTTCGTTACACCGAGTTTATGTCAAGTTCAGATCATGTAGCTGCACACACATGTTCAAAAACATTACTAGAGCTTGTCTACACAGCAAGTTACTGTGTGGCCAACCACAGGCCAACCTTCAATCGACAGCACACCAGCAGGAGTGTGTGTTCCCTCACACCTTAATCATAGTCCCCTGTGGGTTCTAAATGACAGGGTGCTGCTTTCCCTAGAACCCAGTTTGAAGCTGTTAACAGTATCCTGTCATATAGACTCAATGCAAATTAGATGGTAATGTTCTTAACCAATGATGAGGTGGCTTCTAGGCTCCCTCTTTCCTTTGTTTTCCCAGGACATCCAGTATGATGGATTATTAGTGACAAACAAAGCAGGAAAGGAGATGGCTAGAGCACTAGTGGTGAAAATCTTGTGCCAAGACAGAAAAAATTATGTTACATTTGAGTGGTAAAATGTCTGGTTTTATCAAACTATAGCAACTTGGGAGCTTGTTCAAGTACCTCCTGTTGTGAGGAAATTGCTTGATATTTTACAAACAAAACTGATTAAATTAGGAATGCTTCTACGGTGGAGGAGTCTGGTCTTGAGAGAACAAGGGCCTCATCTTCTCTGTTAGAATTTCAGCCACTAATACTTGCTGAGGTACTGAGAGAACTTCATACCAGAACCTGTATTTTGGATATGTGTCCTTCCTGAGTGGTAAAACCAATGGGAAAGTATTGGGTCCTTTCCTTTTGGAGACTACTAATGCCTCTGAGAGCTGGCAAGCTGCCTATTATTTTGAAGGAAACCGTAGCACGGCATTTACTCAAGAAGTCATCGCTTAACACTAACAATCTAACTAATTATTGACCAGTATCACATCTTTCCCAGGAGAAAGTTGTAGTGAGACACCTCTATCTAGAGGTCTTTGACCTCCTAGGCCCTTGTTACATTAGGTACAGGTGTGGCTTTGGCACAGACTGGAGTGGTCAATAATCTCCTCCTAGATGAAGATCATTTGTCTATACAGATACTACTACTTCTATCAAATGCCTTTAATACCACTAATCATAGGGAGGTGTTACTTGTCAGGACTACTCTGTCTTCAACAGCTTCGTTCTTCTCTCTCCAAGATGTCAATAGGTAATTGTGGGCAATTGTTCCTCTTCCTAAAGAATTCTCAGGTATGGCTCCTGCAGGGTGCCATTCTGTCACGTGTCCTGTTCACTGTGTATGTGAGGTTGTTAAAAAGCACGAGGCATGGTGTTTGCAACTTGCTGATTACACCCAACTGTATGCATCCATCACATCTGATATGATTCAGTAGCTTAGCCAGTGTCTAACTGAGATTAGGGAATGGATGAGAATGTGCTGCTGAAGCTCTATCTAGCAGAGTTGGGGAAGTAACTGGATGGGATGGTGGAGAAAACATCAGTCCCTCTAACTTTTTGTTGTGGCGACCCTTTTTCCCTGCGCTGCAGGCCGCTGTGACCCATGTGTGTCTGCCAAAATGCTGCCAAATAGAACGCTTCCACTTTCGGCGGCTTTTCGGAGGACTCTCTGAAGTGCACAGCATGTCTGCCGAAATGCCGCTGAAAGCGGAAGCGTTCTACTCCGCAGCACTTCAGTGGCACAGGGAGCTCGCGATCCCCTGGGAATCGGCCTGTGACGCCCCCCCACGGGGGGTCGTGACCCCCAGTTTGAGAACCACTGCTCTAACTGTTGGAATACAGCTATTAGTTATGAGAGTTTGCAACTTAGGGTTAATTTTAGACTCCTCTCACCCCAGCTTCTGTTTGGCTGTATTGCAACCCAGGCCATCTTTTACATCTGTGTTTGGCTAGGAGGCTCTGACCCAGGCTTTCATAACCTCAAGATTAGCTATTGCAATGTGTTCCATATGGGTCTACACGTTAAAAACATCTGAATAGTGACAATGGTGAACAACGTAGCAGCCTGCTTACCAAATAAGACATCTCACTGGGCATATACATCATCAGTACTCTGGGATCTGCATTACACTATCTTCCTACTGGTCTCCAGGTGGAATTTAAGACGTTGGTTATGACCCTAAAGTTCTACCTAGGCTAAGGCTAGGCCTATCCAAAAGATTGCCTCTCCACATGCCATACTGCCACAGTTGTGGGCAGCCAAGTGTTCAAGTAGGATCCCCCCCTCATTATAAGAACAGGTTGTTGGGAGGGCATTCTCAGCAAGAGCTTAGAGACTCGGGCACTTGAGTCCTCCCATGGTCCAAAATAAAATCAGTTTGGTGACTTTCCAGGATCTCTTCCCTACACAATGAAGGGAAGGGAATTCTGTAGGTAACTGGATGAGTTCCTGCTGAAATAACTACTTTAACGCTGCTGGGATTTTATTTTATTAATACTAAGCATCCTTGCATTATTCTTTTAGAATTATTTTAAATCTAAATTAATAAAAATATATAAAGAAAATGAATTTAAAAAACCCTATAGGTAATGCATTAGCAATGTACTTTTAGTGTGTTTTCTCCAAAGCAGTGTACGTTTATAATTTGTCATAGTTTAATATACTAATACTTCTCAAATGTCTATGACTACTAATAACTAGTAATTTCTAATACTAATAATTCTCAAACTTCATTGCACCATGACCCTCTTCTGACAACCAAAAATACTACATGATCCTCATAAAGGGGGACCAAAGTCAGAACCTGCCTGAGCTGTACCACCCCACAAGACACATTTTCATCTCAAAAACTGACAAAGCTCTTAGTGTATTTGACTGTTGCAAATATAATTCAGAATGTGCAGTTTTCATACCTTTACATCAGTGCCATCTGTAGGCATGAACTCCTCATAAATGTATGAGCCTGTTTTTCTCACATTGCTTTCGGGGGAATAAACACTGCTCCTGCTGCCAATCTGAAACAAATATTTTTCTATTAAAGCCTCTCTAAGATGTACCCTTTCACCTCCTTAAATATGCACACACTCAGAGCTGATTTCTGCCTCTTCTTCCACAATTTCCCTCCCTCTCCTCATTTTATAGATAACTAACGGAACAAAAGAAGGCTATTAAACTATTTAGAGACTTGACTATGAAGTTGTATCTATTTAATAGAGATTGAAAATATTAAATAAAAGTTTCCCAAATGACTGAGTACCTCTGTACTATAAAATGGTACAATGCTACCTCTGTGCTAATATACTGCAGCACTACCAAATTA
Source organism: Dermatemys mawii (assembly GCA_007922305.1). Taxonomy (NCBI): domain Eukaryota; kingdom Metazoa; phylum Chordata; order Testudines; family Dermatemydidae; genus Dermatemys; species Dermatemys mawii. Next base: position 3,263,147 of record ML677336.1, on the reverse strand, counting down.
AGGGCACGGATTCTGAAATAACACAGTACTACATGTAGGCTATACACAAAGTTACATTACATTCAGCCTCAGTATGCATCCTCACTGCTAACTGCAATAACTTTTTAATTAATCAAAAGTTTGTAGGAATGCATTGTCACTAGAAAGAACCTTGTTTTAGTCTTAGTCAACAGATTCAGGTCAACAGATCTCTAACAGCTTCAGTTCCAACCTATATGAGTATCTGAGGTGAAAATTCAACAACCTCCTCAAGAGGAGATCGTGTATGTTCTCTCATCAGTTTAGTTTAAACCACCACTATATGTTAGGCATGCATTTCTGTAACGGGTAAATTTTTACGGGGTGGGGTTACTAACCCCACGCCCAACCTTCCTCCTTTTTCAACCAGGCTTGGGACTGGCATACCCTGAGAGGGATGGAGGGCATAATGAATGAATGAATGAATGAATATGTTAGGCAACTTGTATTCTTGCAAATGAATCCATTCATATGCACAACAAGATGGTGGCAGAGAAGCAGACCCTTGTTGCAGTGTAGCTATCCTAGCAGACTTCCTCTATGTTAAGAAAATTGCGTGCTGAGCATCTGCAGGTAGATTACAGACCCTTTTTTCACCACTTCTGCAGTATGAAGGCCATACCTCTGCTAGAGAATTTGATCTTTTGATTCTGGCTTGTATAGATGTGCATCAGATTCTCCAAATATATTTTGGGGTTTGGGTTCTTTTTTTTTTTAAGTCATTATAATAGGATCACGATTACAAGTCATTCAGTACAAAAACATTTTTTAATAATTTAAGTGTGGCAATTTCCGCACCTTTCGAAAAAGCCTCTGGCTTCCACCGCCAGCAGAAGTTGGATAATAAATGTATACATTGTGGTCCTCAGCACTCACTGGCTTCTCTACAAATGGCTTTTGGAAAACTTCCCCATTCACCTCCACCTGGTCTTCTCCTTCAATCAAATTGCATTCTGAAGAAATGGACAGCCTGGTTTCATTATGAAGTTATTTACATATTTGCCATAACTGTTGATGTTGACCCTTTTAGCCCAGAAGCAACATCTTTGTTGTAAGTCTGTTGACATGTTAACACATTGTCTGTGCTGTCTCCTTGGTACCAATTCATCCATAGCACGCTCCAGAATGACAGCCCTCAGCCAGCTCAAAATTTTCCTCCCAGTGCCTTCTGTGGTCTCATTATGTTGGGCAGAGGGAGACCAGCAAGCCAGATTGGTAAAGTTATTCAGGATGGGGCTGCTTTTGAGGGACCACGGAAAATGCAAAAGCTCTTAGAAGCACCTCCATAGCAGAGTTACAAACTACATTTTGTAGGGAACTTTTCCTGGAAGCATCTGCTCCTCTCAATCTCCTTCCTCCTTGCAATGAGCAGGAAGTCATGGACTGAATTAACGGAAAGGGGCACAGAAGTGAGTACAGGTAAGCAGAGGGTTCATTAAGTTAAAGGTTACCATTCAAAATGTTTAACAAAATATTCCAAGTTGTAAAAAGAGAAACTTAATAAAAAAGGTAGGAAAATCTGTTACCTCTGGGATTGTTTGGATCACGGTTCAGAATTGCATAACGAGGAAGTAAAACGCCTTCAGCTTTGAGGATGCTATACACTTCTCTCCTAAAAGGAGAGCACGTAAGTTATCCAACCAAAGCGACAAAGTCCGAACAACATTTGTATTTTATAGTCCATAAAACACAAAGCTTTATATAGTCATAACTATCATGGGTCTCTGTTCATGCATACAGTGCTTTAAAGGATGTCTATTTAGACAGTTGCACTTCACACCCAATGTCTCTGAACCAGTGCAAATTGCAATGTCAACACTTTTAGCTTATCACAAGACTGGAACAGCAGAGTATGGAGAGACTTGCTCCATTCAGCTGCAATTCCAAATTTGCTGAAATGCTTGTCGATTGTTGCAACAACTGTTAGTGTCTGAAATTGTACTTTTTTTTTTACTGTACAACATGGTCCAGTATTTCTATACTACTCATTTGTTAATATTTGCTTTTCATGATGGAGAGAGAAAAGGTGGGTCAGATAATATCTTTAACTGGACCAATTTCTGGTGGTGAAAGAGACAAGCTTTTGAGCTACCCAGAGCTCTTCCCCAGGTCATGATGCAGATAGAGAAGATACTTTGGATGACAAAAGGGACTCAGAACACTAATACCTGAACAGGCTTTTGCTTTGCATAAATTTTGTAGACAAAAACTTAGTAAATAAACCACATGTACTCTACAATCAAATAATATTGTAGGTAAGTATAACAAAAACAGCAACATTTGACTTTTTGGGACATAACCAACTTCTCTGTGCATTTCAGTAAGACTCATCTTTAATACAGAGGAGGGCAAACTTTTTGGCCTAAGGGCCACATCAGGAAATAGAAATTGTATGGTGGGCCATGAGTGCTCGCGAAATTGGAGGTGGGGTGCGGGTTCTCGGGTAGGGCTGGGGATGAGGAGTTTGGGGTGTAGGAGAGTTCTCTGGGCTGGGACCGAGGGGTTTGGAGGGAGATCAGGGCTGGGACAGGGGTGCAGGAAGGGATGCAGGTTCCAGCTGGGGGTGCAAGCTCTGGGGTGGGGCTGGAGATGAAAGGGTGCTCCGGGCTGGGATTAAGCAGTTTGGAGAGCAGGAGGGGGATCAGGGCTGGGGCATGGGGAGAGGCTCAGGGAGTACAGGCTCTGAGCAGTTCTGACCTCAAGCAGCTCCCACCAGCAGTGGCATGTCCTTTCTCTGGCTCCTGTGCGCAGCCAGGCAGCTCTGCAGGCACTGCTCCGTCTGCAAGCACTGCCCCTGCAGCTCCCACAGCATAGGAGCCAGAGGGGGCCATGCCGCGGCCTCTGGGAGCCGCATGGCATGGCCTCGACCCTGTGCCCAGGCCAGGGCACAGGAGCAGGGCCAAGCAGCATGGTGCAGCCCTGACCTCGCACCCTGGACGGAGCAGGACCGAGGCATGTGGTCCAGCCCCCAACCCAGCGCCCCGGCCTTAGTGAGCCCGAGTTGCATGCTGCGGCCCTCAACCAGCACCTTAGCTGGAGCAGAGCCGATCCACATGGTGTGGCCCCCGACCCAACGTTCCGGTAGGAGTATTGGAGCAGGGCCGAGCCTCGTGATATGGCCCCAACCCAGCACCCCAGCCAGAGTGGGGCCAAGCTGCACAGTCTGGCCCGACCCAGCGCTCCATTCGGAGTACCAGAGCAGGGCCAAGTTGCACGGTATGGTCCCCAACCCAGCATCCTGACCAGAGGGCCAGAGTAGGGCCAAGCTCCGTGGTGTGGATCGCCGTAGTTTGCCCACTCCTGATTTAATATAATTGCAGCTAAACTTCTTTTTGCTTTACAGCCACTGTCATGTTTCAGAATTACTATCTTGACCTCTACCATTGCCAGTATCTTTCAATCTTTGTCACTAAGTGTCTTGTGCAACGACAAAGTGAAATGCTCATGAAATAATACTTTGAGACCGTCAGTAATTACAAATGTTTCCACAGAACAAAGTAGAAAAAAATAAATTCATTTCATTAATTTTAAAAACTCAGCATCAGGATCTCACTACATGAACTTCACGGACTCAACTGGCGTGGGTAAGGGAAGGACATTAGGGACATGCCTAAGTGAGATAACTTGTGATTACTATTTCAACGGCAGTAGTACCCACTATATGTTAAATCTTTCCAAACTAAAAAAGGCACTGCTCTTACTCCATTCTAGATTTACTCTGAGATTGTACACACACACAATATTTTTGAGATATTTACTAGACTAGTGTAGAACGATACATATATTAGTGGTGTCATTGTGATGACAATCCCAAGATATTACATATCAGCAATATTTCACGGTCTTAAATACTTATATTATTTGCTGATTTTCAGCAAAATAGAGATGAAGTGGTTTATATCTAATTTGTGCTTATTACTTACCTATCTTGTATACGATACTGCATGTTCAAGTCATTGATTACAAATGGATTCCTGAGTTTTGCATAAGCAACTGCTTTGTCCAGTGGAAATCCTAAACAAGGTTTATTAAGGAATATATAAACACGACATTAGTAAGTTAATAAGTATTTGGGTTTAAAAAAAAAAAAAAAAGACCCTTCAATTTCAATATTATACATATGACTTGAATGAGTAGAGGTTTTTTTATTTTTGGTTTAATCAATGTGATCTATTGCTGAATTGACCTAAGCACAAGTCAGAGTAGCCTAGTAACCCAGTAAATCAAGTTACACTACTAGAAAGCTCTTTTCCTCTGACTCCTTGCCCTTTCATTCCACCCATTAGAAACTACTTTCTACACCCCCAGTCACTGAATAATTTGACATTTTGCCAGTGGAGAGGTAGAGGGATCTGACTATCCAGAATGCAAGTTGTATATAGAGAAAGATTCCTCAAGAGATGTACAAAGGTGTTTCTTTAAGTGAGAATGGTCCTCCGCTTACTGGACTGAGGTGAACAAGTACATTTGATAGTTTCATAAGTAAATGTTACTTGCCAGGTCAGCAAATAGATTTCAAATGTCACATCAGACTAGGTGATCCCAAACATTTAATACAATATTTAAAAACTGTAATAGTGAAATACTAAAAGCTGGGTTTAAAATATTATAATTGTGATAATTTTTTTTCAAAAGACCCAAAACAAAAAGCCCCTAGAAACTGTTAACTTGTAATTTGGCCAAATATTCAATTAAAAGAATTAAAAAAGAGCCTAAAATGAAATTAAATGTTCATGCTATTACGTGAAAAGCTTTACCTTTAGAATGAAAAGAAATGAGACAGTCACATAAAGGCCAGTTTTCTACAGGTTCATTCAAAATAACATCCTCTTCAAATATTACCACTGTGATGTACTTAAACATGGAGAGGCGTTCCAGAATTTCATTCATTGGTTTGGACTTGGATTTCTTTGCCATGGAACATATCCCAACCACAATCAGCCTTTCTGGTGGCTAACACAAAAAATAAAATTTATAAGAGTTAGTGGTGCTGGGGGGTTTTTTTGTTTGTGGTGGTAGGGAGAGTGATTAAATATTCCCTATATATAATAAGTGCTTTACTAGTCAATGAACAGGGACATTATATTCCAATCCAACATTTGTAGATATTACTTTTAAATGACTATCTAGCAATTTGCAATATTAGATGTTCATGAAAAACAGTGTTTGACAATTTGCCTTACTATTGCCACATGAAGAATGACCTGACAAATTGTCAGCAGTACAAGCGTCGCAATAATTCTTTACCAGTTTAGATGTACTACTGCACACTTCTGAATATTGTTATGAGTGCTTTTCTTAGGAACAAACCTGAGAGAATCAAAAACTGAGCTGTGAATGTCAAAATGAGATTATGCAGAAGAGTCCCTTGGAAATGAATATAAATAAAATTTAGACATATCTAGAAGCCCCAAACTTCCTTTTATTTTATTACACACTATTGTTACAAGTAAAGTAGGATTATTGTAACAGATAAGAGAAAACTCTCTCTCTCTAGTTTTCCTGTTTACTTTGTGCATTACACAACATTTCCTGTATAGCCAGTTTCACAATCTCTCTTTATATTGGTTTCTCTTTTTATGAGTGGATCTTTCAAACAGCAAAAGAGGAAAGCAAATTTTTTAGAGATAAGAAAATGTGACAATTTTAAGTGGATTTATTTAAATGTGTAGTGTACAACTTTTCCTTAATGCATACCACAAATATATCAAAAGCCAATGCAGTCCAAGTTATCAAATGCTACTGGGTGCTTAGTTTGCATTTAATTGATTTTAACTGTGCAGCCTTATGATGCATTAACAGTTTATTGCACTTAGCTTACAAGTAAACATGCCCACAATCAATGATAATGCAGTCTAGTGACCACTTCCTGTAGAAGTCAGAAGTTATGCATTTGCTAGTATTATTTTGAAGCAAAGGCTGAGCTATGAACTGTAGTTTTAAAAAGAGTTATATTATAACTGTTGGACTGCAAAGCAAGAGCTGCTGTATCAGTCAAGCTAAGATGTTAGCAAAACACACCAACTATAACTCCAAGCTCAGAACCTTCTGAAAGACCATTTATGGTATAGTTTAAATAAATAAATCAATAAAAATAAAATAAACCTACTTCCTTGTGTGAGTTTCTAAAGACCAGTGTAAGAAACAACAGGAGAGTGGAAAGGTGGCTGTCAATTACTGGAAAATGAGGAATAATTAAAAAAATCTTACTTATTTTCTATCTACTACCCTACCATGATAATCACGAGTGATCATACAATCATCCAGTTATTAATTTTAGATCACTGCTTCAGAAGTAAATATAGTACAATGTAAATTAAATTACAGGATTTCAGAGGCTGAGTACTTGCTTACTGTAAGACTGAAACTTGTAGCACCAGAAAATTGCACATATGTGAACTCTGAAGCAACACACAAGGAAAAAAAAAAGAGTTCAGATTTGTTTTAGAAGTTATTAGCATGTTACTTTCTTCACATAACACGATTTCATATCAAAGCTGAAACAAGGACTTTAATCAGTGATTTTCTAAATTGAAGTATTTTTATAAATATATTTTTTTCTCTGGGCTAACATCTTGACTTACCAATAATAGTCATTAAGACCCCATCTTTTTAAAGTCATCTGAGTAGGTACTTGTATACTACACTGATGAAGACCTAATAAATGTCCTGCAGCAGCAACAGAAAGTAGCTACAAATATGCTACTAGATATACTTATTCTAAGACCATGAAGTCATGTTATTTTTACTGATGCCTTTATTTCTACATGTTGCACAAAGGACTCAGTCATGAAAGATTCTGAGCTACCTGGCTCCAAACGACCAAAGCACTTACATATGCTTAACTTTGAATTTAGTAGACTACTCGTGATTTAAATTAAGCATGTGCTCAAATATTTTGCTGGGTTGAGTCTAATGCACTCAGCAACTAACAGAATCAAACTCCTAATGCATATTACGATCATAGTGCCTGTAAATTCTGAGAATAATATTTCTCAGCCTTTAGTATTTTCAAGCAAGTTATACCTTAAAAAAAGATATTTTCCTACAGTACTTACAGAATCATACTCTTCATCCTCCTCTTCTGCATGATCATAGAAATGATCAAAGTCAGCCGATCTGGATGAATCCAACAATTCATCTCCATCTTCACCACCGACAAAGAATCTAGGAGGGTCACTCTCTGTTGCGCTAACCGACATCTTTACAAGCACCAAACTGAACTATGTTAAAACTGCAGCCACTCCAATAGCTGAGATACTGTGCATATTCTCAGTAGCCAGGGAACATACAAATCCTTTGCAGTTTGGCACTTCTTGCAGTCACTTGTTACTGAGACAAAAGTCGCTGCTAGATGCACTTTATCTTCTGTTATCAGTCCATTTAATTGTTGCTCCAAAAGAAACAAAACCCCACAGGTTAAGTTTCTCTGAGAGGGCAATCCTTTATCCTAATGGAAAGAAAGAACAATTTGTAAAAAAAATTACATTTCATGGAACCATTTTTTGGTATCACAATTTTCAAATTAATCATCATCTGGTGCAAAAAAAATACACAACTGGTCAAGAAAAAAAGTGTCAAAATAATTAAAAATTCAAGACAGATTAAAAAGTAGCCTTAAATAAATGTGTATATTTTAGGGGAAAAGGTTATTTCTTAGACTGATGCACAGTTTCATTACCACAAGAAGCAATCCTAAAACAAAGGAAAATAATCAAAAGCAGATATTTTTTTTCCCCAATCACGAAAGGTGGTTAAAAAAGATGAAGTGCAGAAAATATATTTTTTTACCTCTGCCTTTGTTAGAGAAGTGAACAAAATCCTCTTTAAAAGTTCAGAAATTTAACTTCCATTCTTGACTTCAGTTACTTTTACTATACAGTTTTCTGATCACGTTATGCAACTAACAAAGACAAAAAGAAAGGTGTTTGACAATAATATTAGCCAAAAATTAAAGGGAATCAGTATGATAAGAGACTTTAAAGCCAGTTAAGTTCTGCAAATATACCTACCTTCAAATAAAATTCTGCAATAGCAGAGAAATAACTATATTTCTACTTGACAGCATGATTATTTCCAAGCCATTTAAAAAAAAGATTGCAAAATGAATGCTACTTCTACACTAAAGCGATAATACAAAGTTAAACATTTACAGTGACTTTCATTTCAGTATCAAAGTGGTTTATAAATATAAAGACTTAATGCTTTTGTGGCAAAGGCATGTATTATGCCATTTAAGCAGAAACCTGAAGCACAGCAAAGTAACTTAGCTAAAATAGTTGTCTATAGAACCAAAGAGCGTCGATGATCAATCCCCTATTGTAATCTGTAACTTTTGGGATCCACACAGACAAAAAACAAAGAATCACAGTTACTGTAAGATAAGAAACTGTTCTTCCTCTGAGTCTTTATGTGGATCCCTCTTATGGAGACTAGCTAGCAGTTCCAAATTAATAGGAAGTAGGTCCTACGGGGTCTTACTACAGCTAACTGCTCACATCGCCAAATCCAGGGTATAATGTTTGATAAAGATGTGGGCTGAGTGCCAAATGGCTGCTCTGCACGTCAGATACACAAACATTTTAGGCATGTTAAAGAGGTGATCTCCGCTGTAGTTGAATGGGCCTCAGTCCCTGATGGAAAAGGCATATCTGCCAGTTGGTAACAGACTGTAAGGCACTGAGTTGAACAATAATCTCTGGGATGACTTGGCCTGACCTTGCACATCCTTCCCCAATGCCAAAAACAGTGTGATTCTTGAATGGCTTCGTCCTGTCTAAGTAATAAAGAAACAAACTCCGAAAACATATAACGTACTTCCTCACAGGTCCCGGGGTGCTTTGTAGAAGAAAACAGGAGGTTGATGGTTTAAATGGAAATTTTAAAAAAAAAAAAAAAAAAAAAAAAAAAAGACAAAAAAGCAAACACCAGACATCATCTAAGTGTCTATATGAGCCTGAATCTCACTAATGCTCCTGGCTGAGGTGATGGCCCCCCAAGAAGATTTAAGAGTGAGATGGTGAAGAGAGCACTTGGATAGGAGTTCCAGGGGAGGTGGCGATAGTCTATAAAGCACTATTGCTGATAGTTCAGAATATTGCTGCTCCTATCTTATCTTAGAAGTTTTCTCCTGGAAGCAGGTGTACAGACATCGAGGGATCTCATTGTAGGTCAAAAGCCTAATGGGAAGAAATTGTCTCAAGTAAAATTGTACTGTATTTTGCTCATTTTGCCTTATACTCCATTTTGCTAGCTTTGAATTAGTAAGAAGAAATTGTTCTGAGTTTCTTTGATGATTGTGTTAACATTTGCTCTCAGAAGGATAAAAGTTTTATGGCTGTAATTGCCTTATTTACTGTTTGGTGTGAGTGAAGAACGTATGGTGATTAATTGAGAAAGGATGACTGGGCTGGATGGTCATAAAGAGAGTGGAGGAGTCAAGAGGCACCAACTTTATTATCAATTACCCAGATGGAAGATCGACCACCCTAAAGCAAAGGTCTACATCCCAAGGATGAGATAAGGAGTTGAGCCAAAGGGACAGACAAGAAACAGCTGTGGATCCTTCAATAATATCTCAAAATAATGCTAAACAAAGCAACCTTGAATAGCTCGTGATTGACAGCTCCGGTGTGACACAGAAAGGTCTACAGATTTGTACAGGAACTTCTCTCTATAAAAGAAGGGCGTATTGCCATGGACTTTGGTTTCATTCTGCACCAACATCAGAGCTCCAAACGCGTTCGATGGAGCCCACCTCCCTTTCCAGTGTGCAGTTTCAGCTGGCCACTGAAACTGATCAAGCAACACTAAGGACTGGTAACTATAAGATCTAGCTGCAGAACCTTTAGATGTTTGTTTGTGTGTGTGTGTGTGTGTGTGTGTGTGTGTATGGAAGCGTATGCTGATTTCAATGCTTAAATTTCATAAACATGGCCTACTGCTCTATCCCCTTTAAAAAGATTCCATGTGCTTCTTATAAGCATAACATCAGAGCAGCTCTAAAGTATTTACAATATGGAAGAACTCATCCATGCAGGAGCTAAATAGATCTGGACTTTTGAAGTGGAGATCTTCTTTAGTCATTTGGACTTCTGAGAATCCTAGAGGATTGTAATAATGATAACCTTCTCATGGTGATAACTATGACCATGGAACAGGCCATCTGGAGCCAAGTTCTGGTTACTAATTGTTCCTTTTAAACAATTGTTCCTCAGGTCAGCCCTAGCTTTCTAGGGGAGCTCAATGAACAGTGATGCACTCTCCCATCTTAAATAGTCACATTTAGCAAATAGGGTTTGAGAACTGGTTGTCTGTAGTTGAAGAGATGCTCGAGCGTAGTCCTTCTACGTAAGAGGTCAAATCTCTAGGGATCTTTGTCCTCAGGAGCATGGTTTTAAGTGGTCCTGTCTGCTTGGATTTGTCCCCTGCTGCAGATACCACTACGGAGCTAGGAGTTGGATGCAAGCAGAATTAACTGCTCAAATACCTTTTAAGTGAGTTGGTATCTTTTCTTCTGTTCATTTCACGTTGGAAATCGAGGCTGAAGTCTGCCATAGGTCTTTTGCAGGCTTCGGTGACTATTTATTTGTATTGCCAATCTGCCTGGCAGACTGGAATGGAGAACGTCAATTTATCTGCTCTCTCTATCCTTCCCAGTAACTGCTGAAAGAACTCAAAGTCATCAGGAGATGATACTGGAGCAACTGTCACCTCCTCACCAGAGAGGAGCAAGACAGATCTTTAGAGTAAGATGTGTCTGCTGTGGCTCTTTGAGAACATTCAACAACTCTCTCCTGTTCCTCAATATAGTATGCTTTCAAGGTGTACCAGGTTAGACTGTATGAACCCCTTATACCTTGACTGACAAATAGGCATTGTTTTACAGCTGAATCTGTAAATAGCTGCACTAGTGAAAAATTGTGGGTTTTCAGAAGATTACCCAGCAATGGTAAAATTCCTTTAAAGGGAATTTCAACAGAATGCACATCATGTTCATACTTCCTCTTTACGTTACAAGCCTTAGCACTTCCTGTTTATGCTCTCCATAGCTTATTTCTTGACTATGCATAGCAGTAGCATACCAAACTATTTCACTTTTTTGCACCTAAGCATGTACGAGAAATAACACAGCAAACTAATAAATCAAAATCAGAAATAAAATACATATATGCAAACTTAATCCTACCCAACTAGTAGGTTGTTCTAGTGATATAGACCTTCAAACATTCAGCAATAAAACAGCCAAATCAGACCTCTGAGTTTTTTACTTCAGCAAAGCACCACAGGATTTTGGAATACGCCACCTCCCTCTTCTCCAAATGTATTCTAAAATAGGAATCATAATTCAAAGAGCATGCTTTGCAATGTAAAACCTAATCTTCCCCTATTCAAATCCACTTCCCTTCAGCAGTTTACCCCGTTCTCAGAAACCTCCACAGGAATTCAACTTGGGATTTACCATATTCACCTACATAAAAGTTAGTATTTCAGCAATTGCCAGAAACAAAGCAGCTGCACCAGTAGTAGCAAAGGTGGAAAGGGCTCTGGATTTTTCTGCTCTTATGAAATCCTGATTAAACCTAACACAAAGTCCTACACAAAAAGATAAGCACTATTGCATCTGTGCCATTACTATTGGTTGCTGAAATAGGGGTACTAATTTTGCTAGTGTGGACACACAGGAAAGTAACATAACATTACCTCTGCTGCATTCTAGGGGGATTTTAACCGTCACTAAAAAAAATATAAAAAATTACAGTATATATTAAATTAAAATTACAGTAAACATATCCTTTTGTTCTCTCTCATGGAGGGCTGAATCATGCTTCCTAAATCGAAAATTATACCATTATTGTCAAAACATAATTTCACTTACATTTTAGAATTAAAACTTCTGACTTTTACAAAAGTCAGATACCCTTAATAATTGGGGGAATTTGATTTAGTTTGCTTTTAAAAGCAGGTACCCATCATCTAGTTTCAGTTCTTATCATAGGAAAGATGGTTAGACTTCTACGAGTTTCCTTCCGTTTTCTCCCATTCAAATTCCATGAAAAAAAAAAAAAGACATACAACTCAAGAGGTCAGGAATTAAAGCAGAGTGTACAACTTTATGTAGCAATTAAGGGAACTACCCAACTTCAGAAGACTGTGAAATTCACCTGTTGTTATTTTCAGGTCATTTCATCCTAAATTATCCATGCAGGGGAGAAAAACAACAAATCAGTCTTGACAGCAAGTATGTATCAGTAAGTTCTGAAAAGCTGCATTCAAGATGCATACTATTCACTGGGACAATTATGCGGTAATCAAGAACCAAGTGTTAGAAATATGAGACACTTACTGTCAAATATGTTCTGTGGTCTAAAAAAAGCCAGCTTCACAGTGTAATAAAGCACGTGTACAGAACACATCAGATTCATGGTGCAGTAACTAACTGACAGCACTGTTAAAACAACGGTACACACACTGACCAAGTCCAGCTATTGATTACTCTAGAGCCATCTGTCAGCATTTAAAAGCAGTCAATATTATGCTGACTTTTTTGCCTTTGGAACTTTATTTACTCCTCTATTCAGAAAGAGACTGACAATTATTGTTTGCTTAAACTCATTTGTTTCCAAAAGCTTCTTAAAAGCCTGAAAATAAAATGGTTCTCCTTACCATGTCACTTTCCTTGTCTGCCACATGCAATGATTTCTTTCCCACTGCTACAAATGGAGTTTTAGTTGACTAAAAATTCTAGTTTTGCAACATAGTTGATGATGTAACAGAAGACTCAAGATTAGATTTGTTACGTTGCTGCTGATGTTGAGCCAAATGAGGGAGCCGAGCAGCACAATATGCAGAGCTCACATAAAGTCATGACTTCATTTTCAGGAGGACTATACTCCACAGTGAAGCTTCAACTAGAATGCCCCAGGATAAGGCTCTCAGGTTTAAGAGACTATTTTAAGTGCCAGAATTGCAGATGTGGAACCTCATACTACAGGATATCAAACCACAGTCAGATTGAAATGGAAGAATTACACTTTCAGTAAGGCCTACCCTCAGTAAAAGCAACTTTTCAAGCCCAACACAATCAGGAAAATGTGCAAGGGGAGGAAAGAAGGCAAGATAAAGAGGGACAAAACAAAATGGTTATGAACATATTACCATCCAGGGTACATTCAGTGCTTTACTTGTGGTAAAGTGCTATATATATTACATGGTAATAAGACACATTAGAAACACGGAAAGTGGCGTATACTCCCCACTAGTTTACCATAACTTTAAGAATAAATCTGAGGTTTTAAGATCTCTCAGTATTTAATTATTTTAAATGGATCATTGTGCCACTTTGATATTAATCTTTCCAAAACAACATTACAAAAATGTTTAACACACTAAAATAGTGTCTGAGATGTGGCCAGCACCTGCCAGACATTAATTACATGGACAGGATCTCTTAAAACCATCTAAAAAATGTCTCAAAAACATCTAAAAAATATCTATCCTAGTATCACCCCATGCAGACTTATTTTGGGAATTTCTGACATGCAGTTTTGATGAAGAAAAAAGGGAATTTTCAATATAGAATTAGTTAACTTAGTAAGACTTACTACAGCATACAAAAAATTAAATGGAGTTTAATCCTCCAGATGAGGTCCAATAACTACTATAAAAAAATGATAGAAAATTCACACACCAAAAAATTATGGGTCAAGAACCTCCAAATTAAGAATCTAACTCTCATTGGTAGATATGTACTTTTAAGAGGCAAATTATAAAGTTTCATTCCCTTCTCCAATTGATAGTAAAGTAGCAGCTCTTTGCTTAATGCTATAGAAATAATCGCAACCAATAAAACACTGTATAAGCACAACAGGTTTAAAGTCGACAAACTTCTCTAAAATTTTTCTTTGTGCATCACACACACTAGTACATTAATTTAATTCCTCAACAACTGAAGGCAACAAGTTGACTATAAAGAACTTGTTTCCAAAAGCTCGTGGGCCACAACCAAACTAACAAAATATCTAGGAAAGCCTGTGCTGTTTCTTTTAAACCTGATGTCAAAGACTTGTTGTTGCATCAAACTGCGTAACAATCCACATTGAGCTGTTGATTATTTCACAATGCCATTAACAGAGGGAAATTGTATATTAGGAAGAACTCTATTCAGAAGTAACCCTTTCATTCCTTAAAGCCATTTTTTTCCAGTCATTTAGAAACAGGGGTCTTCACTAGACACTGATTGTGGACATCCTGATTTTTCCCAAAAGCTGGTGATATATTTTGGCTGTATGTAGCCTCACCATTGTTAGTTCATGTGCAGTGGCTGATCAGAGAGCCTGCATATAACTGCAGCTGCGCGTGTCCCTATCTATGTGTACGCTGGTGGAAGTGTAAGACCGGGAGTGTGTCTGCGGCTTGTCACAGTAGCACACAGAGAGGGATCCCAGGCTGGTGGGTCAGAGGGCTCAGTGGTTCCCCAGTTCCAGGCACCTCCCGAGTGGAACCTGTCACATTCATAACACAAATATTTGTCTTTCTAGAGCATGACAGACATGACTAAACTGTATGGAAACAAGAGTCACCAATATACCAACTCTGCCAAGCCCTACTAGTTTGTGAAACTGCTTTACAATGCAATATTAATCAGATCCTCTCTTAAGACAGGGACACACTAAGCCAAACAGAGATGTTTCTGTTATCCCAAGATCGCTTTCAGATATCAACACTCATCCATAATACACCTTGGTGAAGTAGATTTAAGAAAAATACATATAAATTTTTAAACCAATCAAAACATTGTAAAAAGATATCCTCATATTTGAAGCCAAGAAACTGTTGAAATAAACTTTACTGTCCCCTAATATTCCCATTCCCTAAATTAAATAAAAAAGACCAGACCATTCTATGCCTCACATGTTTCAGCAATCATACTGGTATCTACAGCCAAGAGGAGAGGAGACAAGGGCTCAACATACGTGTAATAATTTAGCACTTTCACAGCCCTTTCCAATGAGAGCAAGAAAAGTAGTGTTCATAGAAACACTACCATCTTTTCAGACAGGGAAACTGAGATGCAGGGAGGTTAAGTGAAACATTCTAGATAACAATGAATCAGCAACTATTGCAGTAAAAGAACTGTGGACTCAGAACTGCACCAATCTGTGTGGGCCTTGGTGCTCTCTCATGGAAAACAGTTTGGTCTCTTTCCAGTGGTAACATGTTTTGGAAGCTTTAAGCAAAATCCTTCCAGTAATTTAGGATGCAATTTGAGTAAATAAACATTAAATACAAATAGTTTATTCTGCATTTGTAAAAAAAAATAAAATTGGTTACTATTATGGGTGCACACTGAAAAAAATCTCGAAGTTTGAGAAATGCAAAAGGAAGGTTCCATCAGCAACAATGGTCTGGTTCACAGCCCTACTGTATTAAGTGCTGTACAAACACAGGAAGACAACTTTCGAGACAAAGACTTTCAAATGGAGGAAGGGGTAAACAGTCAGGCGGCAAAGTTTGCAGATGATACTAAACTGCTCAAGATAATTAAGACCAAAGCAGACTGTGAAAAACTTCAAAAAGATCTCACAAAACTCAATGATTGGTCAACAAAATTGCAAATGAAATTCAATGTGGATAAACGTAAAGCATTTCACATTGGAAAAAATAACCCCAACTATACATACAATATGATGGGGGCTAATTTAGCTACAACTAATCAGGAAACAGATCTTGGAGTCATTGTGGATACTTCTCTAAAGACAGCCATGCAGTGTGCAGCGGCAGTCAAAAAAAGCAAACAAAATGTTATGAATCATTTAAAAAGGGATAGAGAATAAGATAGAGAATATCTTATTGTCCTTATATAAATCCATGATGCACTCACATCATGAATACTGCATACAGATGTGGTCTTCTCATCTCAAAAAGGATAGACTGGCATTAGGAAAGGTTCAGAGAAGGGCAACTAAAATGATTAGGGGTTTGGAACAGGTTCCATATGAGGAGAGATTAAAAAGGCTAGGACTATTCAGCTTGTAAAAGAGAAAACTAAGGGGGAGGGGATATGATAGAGGTATATAAAATTATGAGTGGTGTGGAGAAAGTGAATAAGGAAAAGTTACTTACTTGTTCCCATAACAGAAGAACTAGGGGCCACCAAATGAAATTAATGGGCAGTAGGTTTAAAACAAATAAAAGGAAGCTCTTCTTCACACAGCCAACCTGTGGAATTCCTTGCCTAAGGAGGTTGTGAAGAGTAGGAATATAACAGGGTTTAAAAGAGAACTAGATAAATTCATGGAGATTAAGTCCATGGATAGCTATTAGCCAGGATGGGTAAGGAACGGTGTCCCTAGCCTCTGTCTGTCATAAGTGGGGTGATGGATGGCAGAAGAGGGATCACTTGAGCATTATTGCCTGTTAGGTTCACTCACTCCAGGGCACTTGGCATTGGCCACTGTTGATAGACAGGATACTGGGCTGGATGGACCTTTGGTCTGACCTAGTATGGCCATTCTTATGTTCTGAGATTTTTGTCTTGCTTACAAAGATGTGTAAAATGAAGGAAGAGGGAAAGACAAGAGTAATAGCAAAAAGATCACACTATTACACAACCTGATGGTTCAAAAATCCTTAGAATGCCTGTCACCTTTTGTAAATGAAAATCAGCTTTCCCCATCTGTGGTTCAACCTAGTCATCAGTATTTGGTCTACACTAAAAATGTAAGTTAACCAAGCTACATCAGCCAGGGCTAGGAAAACACTCTCACAGGACAAAAATTTAGAACAACTTAACCCCTATCTTAGATGCAGCCAGTCCAACAGAAGAATTCTAGCTACTGTCTGTCAGGTGGAGAGGAGTGGATTATCTACAGCGATTAAAAAGTCCCTTATGGCAACACAGGAATGTCTAAACTACAGTGGTACAACTGCAGTGCCATGGTGGTGACCCTGTAGCATAGACATACCTGGAGTTAGCTGATGACAAAGCAGGTGAGAGCTGGACATCAAGGCAGTGATTATGCCTACCATGTTTGAAAGGAAATATGTTTAATTTGCTAGATGACAGACAGCATTTGCTTGGGAAATGCTGAAGTGTCCTGAAAAGCCAGTGGAAATTCAGTTTCTTTGCAATAGCACATTACAATTGCATCCAAGTTATCTGATTGCATACTTGGAGAAAATCACCTGGTGGCCCAAGAATCTTTATTAGTCTAATTTTATTTCTTATAAGTTCAGCTAAGATTTTGTAAACACATTCATGCAACAGCCCTTAAAGTTGTTTTTTTCCCCTCTATGGAAATAAGAGGGGTTCAGTCTGCAAATCTGTGCATCACTCTGTATTATCATTCCACTGCCCTCAGGCTGACTCTACAATTAAGGAATAAGGAGCCTGACATCTTGTGACTGCTCTTATGGAACAAAGCCCAGCGTCAGTCACCCACCTCAAGCACGCGGTTACCGATTCAGGGGAGTTTGGTGACAGGTAAGAGTTAGCTCTCTCCTCCGGAAGTAACTTCTAGCTCCCTGGTTAAGATCAGCGTTTGGTCCCTAGGAAGCAGCCCTAGCGCTGCCTTTCACCACGGGTCTGTTCAGGCTACACACGCGACGCGTGGCCGCACGTGGGGCGGGAGGGCGAGAAGCAGCCCAGTGACACTGGCCACTCTCTCTGCTCCCACAGCCCCGGGGAGGAAAGGCGCTGCTGGCGCTGGGCACCGGGGACGCGGACACCTAGAGCGGGGCCCCGCTCCCTGCCCCAGGGATCGCTGCTCGGGCGCTCCCCAGCTGCGCCGCAGCACGAACGAGCGGGAAGCGCCTAGGGTGGCGCCGCCGGCCACACGTGGATGTAAACGGCCCCCGAGCCCGGGGCAGCCCCGGGACTCAACGACCCCCGCCGGGAGCCGGGCACGGTCGCTTGGAGCGGCTCCCCCGCGCCAGGTCCCTGCGTGAGGACCGGCCTGGCCCCGGGCGCGCAGCGTGGGGCAGCCCCGTCCCCAGCGGGCTCCAGCTCCCGGCAGGGCCGGGATCAGCTTCGCGTCACTGGGCCACACCCCGCTGGAGACAGCGGGACTCGCCGCGACCCCCGGGACGGGGTCTCCTCACCTACCCATGCCGGCGGAGGTGCCAGCGGCAGCGCGCCGCCCCAGCCCATTGAGGAACGCACGGGACCCGCCCCGCTCCTCAGGCCGGCAGGGCCCGCCCCCCGCGGGCCAACCCCCTGGGAGTCGTCACTTCCGGGAGCGCCACATAAGTCACCCTCGCGGAGCTACTCCTTTGTCTCGCCAGGCCAGCGAAACACGGTCCTGACCCGCTTGGGGCAGGATATCGCGATAGCCAGGTGCGTGTTTATGACTCCAGTGGGTGGTTACCACTATACGTGCCCGACTCGTTGCGTCCTTGCAACAAGGGGGAAAATATCGCGCAGGGAGGCAGGGTTTGTGTCGCGCATGTGCAAATCCTCGCGGGCAAGCGGATCTTAGAAACCAGCTGTCGGGACTAAAGGCCCCAGCTTGCAGTGTAGTCTCGCGAGAACTTCCATTCTCGGCACACAACGCTCCATTTTCATCTCCATGGAGACTAAAGGGTCCTAGCGGGCTGCGCCGCCGGGCCGGGGGAATAGCCGCAGCGGTGCATGCTGGGAATCGTAGTCCTCGTGGCTCGGGGTCCTCCCGCTGGCTGGGCAGGGGCTGTTGCCGCGGCGGCGGAGAGCCGGGCTCCGCGTGGGCTTCCCCGGGGCTGAGGGAGGGACGCAGCCGCGCTCAGGCAGCAGCTTAGCATCTCCTGCTCCGCTGTGCCCGCCCTGCCGGCCGCAGCTCCGGACACGGGGAGTCCGTGCGTGAGGTGGGTAGGGCTGGCGGGGGCCTTCTTCGCTGCCCCGCGGTGCGGCCGCCGGGCCCTTCAGCGGGGGGTTGGGATAAGGGGGCTGGGAAACTCCGGTGTCCACTGAGGCGCAGGACCCGCCTCCCGGCGCGCGCCTGTCAGTCCTCTGGGAGTGTCAACGACCACGCCAAAAACCCACCTAACATTTGCGGTTGCAAAGACCCCTTTAAAAATCGTTTGCAGATCTCCTCGGGGGCCGCACGTCTACCCTGGGCGCTGCTGTCTGCCCGAGCCTGCAGACAGATGGCTCCAGTGCCACTGCTGCTGCTGGATAGCTCTGCCCACCGGCAAGGTGATATTAACAAGACTTTGTTCAGTTTCATGTTGCCTTGCAGCATCCTCAGAGCAGCAGTGAAACACATCTGTTTGGCATCCCCACTCCCCCGCACAAAAAATGTTAAAAGAGATTATGGTTCAAAATCAAGTGCTCAGAAATTAAGAAATGACAGTTGCCCATGCAACCTTCATTCATTTCCTTGTGTATACCCATTATGATCCTCTTTAATTACACAGTCACAAACTTTTTCCCCATAGAACCCCTGCCTCATTCATTACACAGGATGCACCGTGCTCTGGGGAGATGAATCAGGGTTGTATAGTTAGAGGACTTTTGTCTGTAGGATTCCTGCTCCATTTGTTGTGGAAGGTGGAAGGTGCACAAGGAAAGAAACAGCAGACTGCAGGACAAGAAAAGATGGTAGCATGTGGTTATGAATTAAAAATTATCAGAATGCATATGCAGGAAAAGGGCTCAATTAAGATTGTACAGACAACTTTAATTTAACATTTCCGAGTAATTTCCTAAACATTTTAGTGCTTGACTTCTCCTTAACATTGTTTTAATGTAGCATTTGGGAATGTACATTCTTAATTGTTTAAAAATCACTAAATAAACAAACTATATCTTGGAAAACCATATTAACCTTTCAATTTCACTTCATACATTGGGTCAGATCATGCCTCTTGTAGTTACTACAGATGGAATTCTGTGACAAAAAAATAAAAATTCTGTCCACCCCCTCCCCCAAAATATTCTGCACACAAGATTTTATTTGTCAACAAATAATTGTGGGGGCTCCACAGGACAGCCCCTGGACATAGACTTGGCAGTGAGGCTGCACCCAAGCCTGGCACAGCACAAGGGCCAGGCCTGTCCCAGAGGTCTGTGTCCCGAGGGGAGAGGGAGGGCTTTAGGATGATCTCTGGTCTCCCTGCAGCCAGTGGCTTGTGCTCCCCACTGCCATGCTGGAGTCTCTGCATTTAATTATTGACCTATTAAATTTGCAGAATTTTAAAATAGTGTTCAGAATTTTTTTGGCACAGGTGAAGCAACTCACTAGGGTTAGCAGCACTATGCCAGGCGCACCTGGTGTAGGCAGGGAGACTTAGCCCAGCAGGATCCAAGTGTGGAGGGGCTTAGTGTGGGGCACATCCAGGTGTGGGATGAGAGGGTTGTGTGTGGGACAATCTGAATGTGGATGGCTCGGTGGGGGTGGGATCTGGAAGTGGAGGCAATGGGACTCTGCAGGGGCATCCAGGTGAAGGTGATTGGAGCTCAACAGAGGGGCCTGGGTGTGGGGTGCTGGGGCTCATCAGGAGGCTGGGGCTCCTGCTGTTTGTTATCCTATATATACCACTTCCAGCAGTTGAGTCAGAGCAGCTTCTGGGTTGCTCCAGTTTACGCTGGCAGATTACATTGATGCTGGCTCCCAAAGAGCCACTCTGCCAGGTAGGATCACCAGAGCACATTGTGTTCAGGCCACACTCCTGATATAGCCCTTCCCATCCACAAATGTCCTCTATGCTGAACGACTGGGATCAGGAGGCATAATCTTAGCTTCCCAAGATCTATAGCTCCTGAGGACTCTCTCTTGCCTTACAGCTATAGTAAGCCCCCTTTGTGAAATGGGTTCTAGCCCACGAAAGCTTGTGACCAAATAAATTTGTTAGTCTCTAAGGTGCCACAAGGACTCCTCGTTGTTTTTGCTGATACAAACTAACACAACTACCACTCTGAAACCTGTCACTATGCAAGGCACTGAATTTATATGTACATGAAAGTCTGGCTCATGATGTCCAAAATTAGACACTCTATGGGGTAAAGACCTTGTCTTTCGGTTGACCTATGAAGCATAATCTTAGGTTTTTTAAAAATAACAAAGCAACGCTTAGACCTGCTAAGTGTTGTTGATATTTATGAAATCTCATTAATGGTAAGCACATGACATTTAATTTTTTGGAGGGGGAATATAGTGCGTATTCACGCATACATCATAATTGTAGAGCTTTTTACCTCCCAAGAGTTTAACAAGGAATGTATAAACTGTAAACTGAAAATCAATACTCCCCTAATTTACGTTTTTCATGTTCAAATAAAAACATTAACGAGACCATACAAGACACAGTGGATCACTTCCAAAGTTACTAGGTAGTCAGTTCCTCAATCATTTGTCTCTTGTCAGACATGGTATGAAAACTAAAATTCTGATTATGTGCTCTGTCACACTGTACATCTCGTGATGCAGTGCAAGGATGAGTGGGGAAATTGTTTACACACCAAGAATAATTTCCTAATTACATTAAAGAATATATATATATATATATATATATATATATATATATATATATATA
>ML677336.1:3170623-3241609 GCA_007922305.1 Dermatemys mawii | reverse complement strand
ATATATATATATATATATATATATATATATATATATATATATATAGCATGTCAATCTGTTATGGTCTGATCTTACTCTCATTGAAGTTAATTGGAGCAGGATCAAACTGTAAAAATCTAAACTCTTGCTTATAAATGCTGGATCAGATTTTTTTAAAATGGACTATTGGAAAAATCCTTGCGACTTGCATGGATTTTTCTGTATTTCACATGTAATTTATTGGGAATTATTCTGAAGCTGCTAATGTTAGACCTAAGCTTTTCCTATACTAATGACGTTCTATTAGTGGCATTTCAGTTTATTATCATGAATCAAGGAAAGTCAGCACATGGGTGGGGAAGTAATTGTTACCTGTTGTGCAAGTCTAATTTCAAAATCTAATTTGCCTTATAGATTAATGAGCAAGACAAGCTTTTGTGGTAATCTCTATTCTGGGAATTATTTTTGTCTATTTTTTTCCATCAAGATGCCTGCCTGTCTGGGTAGATACTTATATGATCCCTAACCATATATTTGAGAATCTTATAAGTATTTAGAAATAGCAGTCTCCCTCTGTGGTTTCATTATCTTTCTGAGGGATGTGATGGAAGCCCCATCGCTTGGATCTTTTACATATAATTGACTGAACAACATCATGTATAGGCAGAGGGATTGACTACATGATGTTAGGTGTTGTATGTTTTACATCTGAGTAAAGACTGAGATAACAAATGATGGAGCATGATGATCATAAAAATGGAGGAAGGGAACAGTGTGTTTAGCACAACAATTAATATGGCCAGATATTTATCTGGACCACGTTCAGATTCAGGAAAGCATAAAAGCACATGATTCCAGCATGTGGAACCCAAACACAAGAACATAGTGAGGAAGGGGGAGCTTGAGTAGGGCTTAGACAGTTTGACATTATGTGTAGAATTGATATTCAAGCATAAGGGAATGAAGGGGCTACAAGGGATCCCATAATAGTTGGAGCAACTGTCACTGCTATAAAATATTTGTGCATTTTAGGCAAACAATGGTTCGTAGTGGAAAGAATGGTGGGCTCCATCTGAAACAAATCTCCTATTACAAACGAACAGGGGAATATCATCCAACTACGTTGGCAAGTGAGAGAAGTGGAATAAGAAGAGCAGCCAAAAAATTTGTTTTCAAAGGTTAGAAATATTCTCTCTCTTGAGAAATGCCTTACTTCCTGGTTTCCTTCAGGTGAAGACTTGCTCCTAGCACGCTGAGAACAGTGATTTTTTTTGTACTTGCTTTATAAAATAAAATTCATCTGTCTATCCCAGGTTAGCATACGCACGAACATTCTCAAAAATAGAAAATCTGTCCCCTTTAGCCTCTTTATCATCGTGTTTAATTGTATTTAAAGGATATGGAGATCCATGTAATAATTAAAGCCCATTTTAGCTATTAGTGAAATCTGTAGCTATTTTGGGACCATGACTCAACGAAACTCAAAATATAAACACTCAACTTTAATTCCTGACAAGGAGCATTTGGTTTACCATAATAGTAGGGCTAGAGAGAATGGCACAGAGCAGATGGGAGGTTTGTTCACAAGGTGCTCGTGTGGGAAATGGAGGGATGTGCAGAAAGCCCCTGATGTGTACAATGAGCTCTGCCAACAGAAACCGTGAAGCATGTGACCCTCTTAGTCTTAATAGATTATGCTTTAGAGAGACTTTATGGGGGAATGCAATCTCTCTTTTGCTCCTATGGTAAGGTTGTATTGCCCTGTATTCAGAGCTGATGGAGTACTGCAGTAAACAAATATTCCCTGCAAAAGAGAGATTTGGTATGTAATTTAACACAGCTGAAAATGGTGAATAACATGTGTTTAATAAAATACGAGTATATCCAATAGTTTAATAGACTTCTGTGATTATTCTGTCTTGGTGATGACACATAATCTGTAATATTTTTCTCCTTTCAGAAAATAAGTTGTTCTATGTGGGAAAAGACAGGAAACAGATGCGTTTGGTAATTGTTTCAGATGAGGAAAAGAAGAGAGTGCTACACAAATGCCATGAAAGTGCTGCAGGTGCTCATCATGGCATATCGAGGACTCTGACTCTGGTGGAGTCTAGTTATTACTGGACTTCCATAACAAATGACGTCAAACAGTGGGTATGAGTCATAGCGACAGAATATCTTTATCTGATCTGTGTAATGAGATTGAGATAGGACTGATTACTTTGTATAATTCTTTTACAAGACTCATATCTTTTGCTTCGCTTTGTTAACTCAAATAGCTGAACAGATATTTTGCTCATACTTAAAAATAAAAAGTGTGTGTGTTCGGTGCACGTGCATGTTTGTGCTAAAAATAAACCCTAAGTTACTTAAGAACATATTTCTCATTAAAAGCCAATGGGCCGTATGATCTGTAGGTACTTTTGAAAAAAAAACACCCAAGTCCCATTGGCTTCTATGAGATTTGTGTTAACTTGGGGGCTTTTGAAAATTCCTCCTCAAATCGCTATTAGACTGATATTTAGCATCAGTTCAGAAAGAGAGACTATTTTCAGTGTTATGAGTGATTGAAAATGTGGTGCTGGAAAAACTAAGTTTGTGGGCTAGATCATTGGGACTAAACTTCTAGTGACCTGTGTACCTTGGGACCCTGAGTAGCTCTAAGTCTCTGATTCGGCAGAGCACATGAACTTTTTTAGATTTTTAAATTATTTTTAAGGTTACAGTGTTAGACAATAAAAAAAACTCAGAACTACAAGTTTAAGATCCCAGCATCACTGTTTATATATGTGCAAGATGGCCAAGTAGTATTTTCTGTTTTTCCTTTTCTTGTTAACAGTGTAGCTTATCGTATAGCACAATTGTGCACTGTAGGCAGAGTCTGTACTGAGTGATGGTAGTGGCTGCGCTGCCTCAGTGAGTGCAGCAGGAAGCATTCAGACTCAGGGGAGCAGAATACATGTAGGTACTCATAGGTGCATAGAGACTGCAAGACCACTGTTAAACCCTTTCATGGGATACAGCTTACTATCAAGCACTGCCCACCCTCCACCAGAATGGCTGGTAAATGCATGGGCAGGACAGAAGTTGTGGTTCTGCCAATCTTTCTGGGCATTAGGGTTATATGGGGGAGTTTCTTATGTGAGACACCAATTGGAAATCTTCTTGCACCTCTTATCACACAAAGAGACACAGATTGTGCACTCACAGAATCTGGTCCTGAGATATAAAATGTATATACAGATACATGTTCAGTGTTGCCAAATTATTGTTGCAGTCAGCTACATTGCCTTATACCTGATCATCTGTCTAACCCTCATGTTAAATAAAAACAGTTCTTTGCATTTAGTTTAGACAGATATAAGAAGAGATCTTGCTAATCAGATAAAACTGGTCTGTGCAATGCTATGCCAGATTCTGCCTATGTAACCCATGCAACTAGCCACAGGAAGATCACCTTAGTGCAGGGGACCTTCTGGTGGCATAAAGCCAGCATAACTTTTCCTATGCATGTCACCTCTCGTCTACCAAAGGAGGAAGCTTGACTGGAGCAAAGGGGATATGACCTGGGCTTCCCTGCCTGCTGCTGATGCCCAGCTGCTGTATTAATCAAAGATAGTGATGGCTGCTTTAATTTATATGGTGGAAATAGAACAGCATGTTGAGTGCCAGGATCAGTGGTATTCAAAGCTGAGCTCTAAATTACTTTCATACAACCACCTCCCAACCTGTGCTTATATTGTGTGGTTATATTTGTTTTTGCTATACCTGAATATCTGTCTCAAATGTATAATAGTATATAGAAATGTAAAATGAATGGGTTTGGTGTAGAATGACTGAGATGCTCTTATTTCCAGCTCTCATTGGAATGATAATAGCTATTTAAATTGTTATTCTAGTGACATTATACCTTCAGCAGACACTTGTTATTAATGTCCCTCTTTTCTTGTTTCTGACCCAGGTGTATGCTTGCCAGCATTGCCAGGTGGCAAAGAATACAGCCATCATAGTACCCAAATTACACCCTATCAAAGCAGAGGACCCATGGACTGCAGTCTCAATAGACCTAATGGGACCTTTTAATACCACCAGCCGAAACCATATGTATGTCATAATGATGACAGACTTGTTCACAAAATGGGTGGTGGTTCTGCCACTACAAGATACTTCAGCGGTAGAAATTGCTAAGGCAATTGTCAGTGTGTTTTTCTTATATGGACCGCTTAAAAAAATGGTTATTGATCAAGCAGAAGAGTTTGTTCATCAGGTAAGAGAAGTCAGCCCTAAGAAGACTTTATTTTATGGAAGATGGTGTGTTTGTTTACAATACCCTTGTATTCTAGACAATCTGAGTGGCTTAGTTGCCAAATTTATAGTGACTTGTTTATAAAAACTGGTATGTTGCCAGTTACCTTTGAGGCCATTGACTTTGCTCTCATGATTTAGGGCCTGGTCCAAGCTATCTGAAGGGGGGACTAATTATAATGCCTTAGTCTTAGATGTTTTTCCAGAGCGCTCTTTTCTGATTACTGAAAATTAAAGGCTAAAACAACACTTCCTCATTAAGACATATCAAAAAATCAAAGTATTTTGTCTTCTGTCTTATATAGACACAAATGTATTTTTATTAGTAAAAGTTCTGTGAAGGAGTGGTGGCAGTGACATATAAAAGACAGTCATGCTTCAAGTACAACTGTCTCTATACCTCACGAGAGAAGGTTCTGTTCTTTCCTTTATTTTTGTAGTGCTGTAATATCAGCCTTAAATCAAGACCCCTGTGTGCTAGGCGCTGTACAAACATAGACAGTCCTTGCCTGTGGAGCTTACATTCTATGTAGTCTCCTTACTATTAGTAGGAATTTTCTGCCTCCTGCTTGTACTACCGTTTGCTTATACCTTAGTGTATATTACAGTGGGAATCCAGTCTGTGGCCCGAAGATCACTTGGGGCTATCAATGGTGACTCTGCTAAATTTGTACTTGCTTACAAATCGAAAATGTATTTCACAACCCACACCCTGTGCTTTTAAAGTGGAGTATTTTGAATCAAACTCATCACTACCTCCTCTTCAGCTGCATCTCACCACTTCCCTTGCAGTCCCAAAAGTGCTTCTAGTGCGAATTAGGAACACTCTGAGCAACAGTTTCCTTGCTGGCTGCCTGCTGCACTGTGAGGGGAGAGGAGATAGTAGCTATGGCTCCTCTTTGGCCTAGTTCTGTGCTGGGGTATGGGCGAGTAAGGCCTTGTCTACACTATAGTGCTTTGCCAGCATAGCTATACTGCTTGAGCTCCCCAATACAGACCAAAAAACTATACAGAATACCTGCCTACCCCCAAATATGAGCTATCCCTTAAAAGAAAAAAACCTGCTTCCGTCAGTGTCTACACTGTGGGTTTTGCTGGCACAGCTATTACACTAGGGCATTTTTTCACATCCCTGACTGACATAGCTATGCTGACAAAACCTTGTAGTGTAGACCTGGCCTAAGATAGGAGTATGTCTGGCTTTGCCTGGGCCTAGATGAATATCTTGCAAAGGATGGCTCCTCTTCAGCCAGCTAGGGCAGCCCAGAAGATTGGGGAGGAAAAGAAGCTGAGAACCAATCACCAGTTACAGCTCCTGGTTCTCTTCTTCAATTTTGCGACAGGCTAGAACAGTACGGGTGCTGCTCTAATTTGTGCCAACTGACAAACGGGCTGGGGATAGCTGGAGATAGCACTCCAGCCACTTCCTCTTCCTGCCCCTAATATGCCCCTTTGCTCCAAAGCAATTCCTGTTGAACTTGACATATTAAGCAATAAAATAACTATTTTTCATTGTAATGTATTTGCTCTGGTCTCTATTGCTGGATGAGTCATAAGGATGTTAAATGACTTTCCTGAGGTCATAGTCTAAATCAGTGACTTGACTTGAATTAGAACCTTTTGTTGGCCTCCAGCCCTCTGCTGTATGTTGCCTCTCCTTGTTATCTTATAGAAGAACAGATTTGCCCTATGTGGAAAATACGGTAATGTTTAGTGATGCTGAAGAACTTTACATTTTCAAAGCACTCTACAAACACTAATTAACACCTCTGAGAGTTAGATTGTAGTAATCACTGTTCTACAGATGGGGAAAATGACAGACTTTGATATTCTTGAGGCCATAGTGAGTCAGTTGCAAAACCAGGTTTAGAACTCAGCAATTCCTGGCTCCCACACCCATACCCATTCCTTCAGACCATACTATACTTCTTAAATTGGGACTTACATGTAGATGGGTGTATACAAGGCAATCTTTTCTGTCACTCTTATGGTGGTAGGAAAGGGTAGAAACTGTATTGAGTACATACGATTTACTGCAGTGTAATACAAGCACTGATTGTTCCTGTGCATTGTATGTTTTTGTCTTTAAAGATCAACAGAGAACTATTTGAGCTCTTTGGAATGAAACAAATAGTATTGTCCTATCCTCAGACAGATGACACAAATGAAAGAACATGCAAGACAATCAAAACTTTCCTGAACAAATACTGCGCAGACCACCCCTGTGACTGGGATGATAAATTATCTGCCATTGCATATGCTTTTAACTTGACTCCTGTGGTATGTGTACATTATATTTCTCTTGTTGGGAGTTGACTGAAGTTATTATGCAAGTATCCACTAAGACAAGTACTGAGTTTGCCTATGTTCTCCCCCTATAAATAGGAGCCAGTCCAAAATACACCATATTTCAAAATGTTTAATCGTAACCCTTATGTGTCTGAGACTTCAAATGTACTGCAGGAAGCACAAGAGGACAATAAATGTATGTTTGCCAAAATCCTTGAAGCAATTAAACAGGCTGATCGAGTATTGGAGGAAAGGAAAACTACAAAATGCCAGGTAAATACCTAATACTTAGGCGTTAACTTTTTTCAGTCTTCTCATTGATAAGATGAACATGTTTGAAATATTTAAAAAAATCCATGAATCATGCATGACAAAAAGATCTTTGTATAACACTTCTGTATGCTTCATAGTAAACTCTGTATTCAATCAATGTTATGAAAACATGCAGCTCTTCTCAGGAAAACAAGCTATAATTCATGTTATTTCTCTGTGTAGATTGTGAAAAATAGGATTGATGAACAGCAAACTGGAAACAAGGTCAATATTAAAAGGAAGCCAAAGCAAGTAAATCCATTTCATCTTAAAGTTGGACATGAAGTACTTAGACAAAGGAAAAACTGGTGGAAAGATGGCCGTTTCCAGTCAGAGTGGGTTGGTCCCTGTATTATAGACTACATCACAGATAATGGATGTGCAATATTAAGAGATACCACAGGATCCAGACTAAAAAGACCCATCAAAATGTCTCATCTTAAGCCATACATAAGAAGTTCCAGTGGGCAAGGTAAATATCTTCTCTAATTCCACTTGCTTTAGTGTCAGACAGGGGTATATTATTGAGCAAGAGGGAATCTTTGTAATTAACACTGATAAATTTACTAAGACCTTGTACAGTAGTTCATGCAATCAGTGTATTTTCAACAAAGGTTCTGGGCTGGAAACAACATTAAGGAATCATTTTAAAACTCTTCTCCTGTTAGAAGCCAGTTAACATGATTTGGCCCTAATCACACTAGCTGGTAAACACATTAAAAACAGATCTAGGTTGAACTATGTGTAAAAATTATTTCTTAACTTTGTTCCTGTCCAATGAAGACAGGAGCAAAACTGCTGTGATTTTGCATTTATTTGTTCATGGCAAAAAGGGGGTAAACTATTGATTTCCCACGTCTGGAATTTTGGATCATTCTCAGTAATCTAGAGAAAGCAAACAGCTGAGTGTTACAGATTCTGTAAAAAGCACCTATAACATGAAAAGTCTATATAGAAAGGTATGGGCAGTCCTTGTGTGTCCGCTTGTGACCCAGTGTGGTGCTGCAGCAGGTGTGACCTCCCCTTAATTTCCCCTAATGGGGTGGCAATAGCCATGGGTTGTGGGGGAGAAACCAACACACACAAATAAATAATGTGTTCTTTTTAATAAGGCTCCAGCACAGGATCAAGTACCATACCAGTTGATAAAATTCTCACCTCAAGGCCTAGGTTCAGTGCTCCCAAACATAACCCCAGGAGTAAATCAGACTGGCCTGGACTTCTGGAGCCGGAAAGAAACCATTGTCCACTGCAGCACATATGGCTTCTACTTCCCCATTCTCTCTCAGCTTCCTCTTCCCTTCCTATTCATATATAGCCCAGCCACAGGGCTGGGACTCCTTGGCTACCCAGTCTGTCCTTATAGAGTAGTTACCATCTCAATGGACTGTTTCTGGTAGGATATCTTTCAACCTGTAGTGTACAGGGGAGAATGCTTTTAGTTATATTGCTAATTATGAAGGGTGTGATCCACAATACACCTACATGCCAAATTCCTATTTTAGGCACCACTGCAAACCACAAAACTCCTGCTTGGCTGCCACCTAACCTTAGAGGTGCCTAAAGTCACTCATCACCTAAGTTTCTCCTGTCTGAACATGTGCACTAATGCCTCACTATAGGGTTGGGATGCCCATCTCCCATCAGAGTACCACAGTGATTCACAAAGCAGGAAAGTCATCTGGTGCACCTAAATTGCATGCAGGCTCGATCTGGTAGGTAGCCTCTGAGCACACCTACTGGCTAGTGACCCTCAGGTGAATTCACACAAAATAGCTTTTATAACCTCCCTTTATCACTTTTAACCTGGCTAGTAGGTAGAATACACACGCAGGATGTGGGAGACCTCCAGCCTCCCCAGTAGGCTAGAGGATATTCTGATATGGATCTCCCTCATCCCCCCTTATTGAAATTGTTCCACCTTTAATTACAAAACTGAAGAGTTAAATATAATTGGGCCAGGAAAGTGAGAATTACTGTCTCTAAAGCTTAACAGTGGGGGCACTCTGAAGCTTCAGGAGGAAGGGAATTGAAGCAGAGGTCTTGCACATCCTGCATGAGGGCCCTGTCTACTACATTAAAGGTTATAATGGATTTTTCAGTTTACTGGCAATTCTGAAAAAAATTGTTTTGACTGAAAATGAAACATTTCCTTTCACTTTTTTGAGTACTTGATGGTTTTCTTGATTCTTTTTGTTTTAAAAATTAAAAGAAATTTCTCAAGTTTTCTTGAATTGAATATTTGAAATGCTTGGAGGGTTGGGTTTTTAGGGTTTTTTGTTTTGTTGTTTTACCAAAGCAATGTGGCTAAATCACAGTGAACTCACTAAATGTTTTGGTGTAGCCAAGTCTCCATCTTCAGGTGAAAAAAGTTTTGGTTGAAAAATTTCACCCATCTCTAATAGAGGTGGGTTGCTCAGGCTCAGCCTGCCTTTAATAGCTGAAATTCTTGTCTAAATTATGCACGTTTCAGTCCTCCATCCCAGTTCTCAGTGGTGACACTACCAGTAGACAAAACCTCCAGGGATCCTGCTGGAGTTAACCACACAGACTAGGCTGACCAGACAGCAAGTGTAAAAAAATCAGGACAGTGTGGGGGAGGTAATAGGAACCTATATAAGAGAGAGCCCCAAATATCAGGACATCTGGTCACCCTAACACAGACATTTCTGGAATGAATTTCCATTTTTAAAAAAAGTTGCTGATTGATCTAGTTCAAAAGATCCTAATGCAAATTAGCAGTTAGCTATGTATTTCACTCTTTGGATTCCCCTGGTCTGTAGCCATGTGAGACAGGACTATAAATCTGCACATTTAGAGAACTCAGTAATTCTCTTCCTTTCTAAAAGGTAAGGAATGTCAACCTGCGTTGATTTTTAAACACTGAACAGTCAAATTACAACCCAGCACTTGGGCACAAATATCTTAGAAAGAGGCCTAATACCAGGTGCAAGTAGATTTTAACTCTCACTGGTAGGGTGACCCTGCTCCCCCTCACAAAAAATGTTCTGTGACTAGAGCCCTGTACGAATACAAATTTATACCTGCAGATGCAGATATCTGCAGATAGAAATCGGTATCCGCTGAACCCCAGGGCTCTCCTGGGTACCGCAGTGCTGAAAGGAACAGAAAGTGGGGCCGCCGCTCCCAAGAGCCAACGCTCCATGCTGGCAGCTCCTCTGGTGCAGTTATACCACCCCTTGCCCCGTCCTCTGCCCTTCCATGCCGCTGCGTCTCCTGTCTAGGATCTGTACACCCCTGACGGATTCTGCTCCTTTTGCCACTGCAGTTCCCAGGAGAGCCCTGCGGTTCAGCAGATACCAATTTATAACCTCAGGTATCCGCATCCACGGGTATAAATTTGTATCCGTGCAGGGCTCTACAACAACTCGTCTTGAAAATGTATCTTTCTGTTATGGTGTACCAGCAATAAATGTCTTAATGGTACAGCATACCTAACCATACCATCTTACTTGCAGTACTGTCTAATCTACAGTAACGTTCAGTCTTTCCTCTTAAATGCTTTAAGTCTGCACTATGTGTCTGTACAGTGTATGTGTTCTATATATCAGAAAACACAGTGTGGTGTAGTATAAAGGGTTTAAGGTTTTCTAGCACGCATTTGGGATGGCCACATTTAATGATAAGTATATACAGAAAGAAGAATCTAGGATCCATTGCTATAAAGCACTGATTTCAGCGGGAGCTATGCTGGTGCTTAGTTTGGCCCACAATATATAGCAAAGTGAAGCATTAAAAACAGAGGAATGCACACTCTTACTGCTACGATGGCATTACAAGCCTTGTCTTAGAGGAGAGAAGACTGCAAATTTGGTGTATGTAGAAATTAAGGGACTGAAGTTCTGTCCCCATTGTAAGACTGACTTCACAAAATGTTCTAGCCATGCTATTGAAACTGCTTTGAAAATGGGTTAGCACCCAGCATCATTCTTTTTTCAATCTTTCATAGTTATATAGAATGACTTTAAATCAAGTAGAAAGGGACACTCTAACCAAAATGTTCTTTGTTATTGCAGACAACCATTATCTCTCACAAGGTGCAATAGTGGTTGACCATGACTACGTTGGCTTATCGGAAAGTTCGTATGGGCCATGCCCACAAGATATCATTGCCGAAGGGCAAGTAAATACCCTTGTAGCAAACAATCTGCTGCCTCCACCCTGCAAAGACAATGAACCATTAGAATGTAAAAGTCAGTCTGAGTTTACTGAAGATCATAGCATTCTTCCAGCTAACTCAGATCCACAGCAATGGTCTTCACCGTGTTGGACTCTTCAAACCAAGCTAGAGGATACTTAAGTAAATAAAACTCCACAATGTTTCACTAGAAGAATGGTTCTAAACTTCTCTGGTGGAATGGAAAGGGCTTAGTAGCTTTAAATTCCTTAGACAAGTTTTAAATATGAAATATTAGATACTTGTATTTACAACTGTGTATGTTTGGGAATAATAGTATTTGTCTGGTAATTAGTTTGTATATATGTACTGACATGCTTATGCTTGTTTTACAAGGAATATGCGCATAGTTTAGTAAAAGCACACTTCACCACTATACAATGGGACTTAACTCTAATCTGCAATGGGTTTATAGACTAACAGTGTGGTCTTAGCCACAGCACATTAGTCCTTAACTACAAAAGTACAGCATAGCATTCCCTTTTATGACCTCTTCACTAGTCCTGTGGGTGGTTCAAGTGCTCTGAGAACTCTAGGACTGTAAGCTGAACAGCTTAACCAAAGTCTGCCTCCAGCTCAGGAAGACAAGGTGGTTCACACCCACCTATTATTTTACAACTTTGTTTCCAGCTCTTCGGGAAAGTTGTGACCTCTGCCTTTTACACCTTCTATTCTTCAGCGCTGGCTCAGGACTCTACAACCACATGAAACAGCAGAGCTGCCAAAGTGCAGTGAACATGGGCAGAATTTCACCAGTTTTACTCTCAGCCCATCAAAACACGGTTAAGGAAAGGATGTTTTTAGAGTCTGTTAAGAATTGTGAGGCTGCCTAAAGCACGTACAGGGACTGTCTCTGCTCATTTTCAAAGCACATCTCAAAGCGATGTAGTCTCCTTTCAGCGTGAGCATCACACCAGTTGGTTAGTATAGGTGCTGAGGATTGCCTGGCTGGATGCTTGGTCTGTCCTTCTCAGTGGTGAATTTTACCATGCCATCAAAGATTGTGGCACTCATGATTGACTGTATAGTGACAGTCTTTGGTAAATGTGTTGTGTGATTCACTGATCTTCCAGATCTGAATCTGACTACAGTCTCCCTTACCATTCTTTCTTTTCATTAAAAAAAACCTTGCTCTAAACCTTGGAAGAGCCCTGCTCTTCCTGACATCCACACATCTTATCTTGTCTCTCTCTGAAATTTTGCCACCATGAGTTGTGAGCTGGACGGGAAAAAAATTACCATGTGTGCATACATAGGAGCTAGTGTACTTGTGTGCTTGCTGTGGTGCACCTTGCAGAGTCCCAGAACCACAAAACAACACAATGGGGCTAACCATGGAGGTGGATAATTACCACACATTGGCATAGGGGAAGGAGCACAGGGCTGGGAGCTTTAGTCTCACCTCTTTCACTGACCGGTGTTACTTGTTTTCTGCACTTCAGGACCCATATTGTCAAACAAAGCTTTGTATTTCCAGGGGTGTTCCCCTTAGTTGATAGTTTTGATAACAGTACTAGAAGATGCAGAAGGAGAGCTGGTTGGAAAATATTTTGACGAAAAGTTAGTTTCAAATTTTTTCTTCATGGAGAATTTTGGGTTTTTTTGGTAAAAATAGAAAACCAAAAAAAAATTCAGCTGAAAACCAAAATCTTTGTTTTGAAAATACCCCTCCCCCTAGGGCATGGGGGAGTATAAATGTAGATACCTTATGCTCCCATTCTTCTCTTTGGAGTGGGCTCCTTGGCCAGCCTATATCTCCCCACTTACCTAGCTGCTGTGGTACATCACTGGAAACTTGGTTTAACAGGTGAGCCTGGCGCATGGGGGCATGAGGCACCATGCTAGCATTTCCTAATCTTATTTTTGGGGATTTGGCCCAAATCTTTTCAGGTGATAAATTTTTGAACAAAAAGTAGAAACAGACATTACTTGTGAAAAGGTTATTTTTGTCATAAACCCAATTTGCCACTGATACACAATTTTCATTGATAATTTTCAATCAGCCCTCATACTTATTGCTGGCTCAACTAGGAAGGGGAACCCAGGACCAAGATTTTCAAAAGCTGCTAGTGAATCTGGGTGGCCAGTTTGAGATTCCTCTAAAGAGACTTAACTGTCAAAAATTGCTGAGTGGCCTCTGGAAACATCAGGTCCTGAACATGGAACAACTCAGTTTTGCCCACTAGGTGATGCTGCCTTTTGGAAAGAATGTGCCAAACCTAGCTGCCTGGTTATGCGGTCTGTAAAATAAGGCTGCTTTCTACATACCCATGTTAACAAACCCTTTTGAGACTCACAAATGACTGAGGATTATATAATTTATTGTCAAATACTCAGTAGTCAGGAAATCTATATCTCAGACCCCTGCTTTAACCACCAGCTTGCACTCGCTTCCCACCACCAAGAATAGAGTCCAGGCAGCCTGATCTCCAGCATCCTACTGCTATCGAGAAAACTGTGGTGCGTAAAGCACTTTCTTTGGCTCTGTCTTAAAACTTTTTAAAAATAAAATCTTAGGAAATTCCATTAACAAGACCATCATTATTAAGGTTAAAAAGCCAAGCACTCATATAGGAAATAACTAACTTTAATTCTGCCAGTGTATCGTCATATAATCTGGAATTATATGATCACATACTATTTTGATAGGACTCATGTTTTGCAGTAGAGGGCCAGCTGTTCAAAACCATTTTCTGCTCCCTGTATTCCTGTAGTTCCCCAATTGGGATTTCGCCCATCAGAGTTCAGCCTGGCAGAGCCAGCTCCTCTAACCTCATGTCTGTAGCATAAGGTGCACTCTAGCAATCGCCAGCGAGGCGACAGTCTCTTGGTTTCAGGAATAAGAGCAGACAAAACTAGGGAGCTGTCGCCTTTATTCCCCTCACCCTCCTGTGGCGTGCAGCAGAGCATCTGGCCTGGATGTTTTTCGCCAGATACTAACTGGTCGTTTTAATGTTTGTGTAATACCTAGTGGAGTGGGGCCCTGATGCAGACTGAGGGTTTCACTCATCAGTATAATACAAATAAATAAAAAGTGCTTTCTTCGTTACAGTGCCTAAAATAGAAACCATCAAACTGACTATGTGATGGACAAGAAAATAAAGGGCTGAATGCACTAAAAGGAATGAATAGAATACAGGATACTAATATTTCCTGGTAATTGCACAGTGGCAGCTACACATGAGCTCCTCAGCTCAGCTGACTAGGTCCTTCAATGGGTATATATAGTTTTAGGCAAATTAGCAAAAAGAATTGGGAATTTCTGGAAACTTGTTCAAATTTGCCATATGGTGAAACAGCCAGGAGTGAAATTGGAAGAAAGGCAGGAGGAAGCCTGAATCATTGCTGCAGGTAGGGTTGCAACCAGCCATGCTCAGAGAAGTATCATAGAAATACTCCATATACTTATTATAGAAAACTATTCTACTGACCCTGTTTGTGACATTCATTGAGTTCTGTCTTCCAGGTGAAAACGCACACCCAGTATGTCACCAAGAAAGACTGACTGCCCGGTGCTTGCTCTATAAACTACACATGCATTTAATTTACAAGGGGACAGTCCTCAACTTCCCAAGTCAATGCTTTAAAGGGTGGTTTGACACACATTGTGGTGTTTACAACTAAATGTGGGAAATAGAGCAAATATGTTCAGGGAGTTCAAAGCAAGAGAAAAAGGTGAATGAAGTTGGTGAGTTCCCCAGTATAGAACCATGAAAATGTTTCTATCTGGTTAGTGTACTAAAACTATTTACATATGCACTGTTCATTGAAATAAATGCTGGAAATTCACAAGGCTATGTAGGAGGGTTTTTGTTCAGCAGTGGGAGTGTGTTCAAACAAGGGAGCCTGAAGTATAACAATTGACCTTGCCATTTCTCCTGCTGTGGGTGGTTATAAACATACCATTCTAAAATGTTTATTTTTTTAAGTACAGACAATGTATGGACAGTTCTTAGCTTTTTGCAATAGGCTTAATATACCACAGTGGAGAAGACTGATGAATCATCATGTGCTTTTAACCAGAGGCAGCTCTTGGAAATGTCATTTTTCAGGACTAGATTAATTTCTTATTCATGAGTACAGCCAAGATCCATGACCTTTTGTGACACTTGTACTGTAATTATTTTAATGATCTAGCATAATAAACTGTTATCACAGAAGCCCCTCCTAATATTTCAAAAGTAGATAATGGCATATTTTTCTTTTGGGACTGGAGCTGATGTAGACAATTATTGGATGAGCTAAAAATAAGATGGGCAAACTCTAGAAGCTCAGCAGGCACAGGAAACAGAGGAAGGCAGCAGATCAGCAGCCATCATAATCTGCTGGCCTACTCAGCCAGGGCCACCTCCTACCTGCATCGGGTGGTTGCAGCTCCCAGTCCCAGTTCCACAGGTGAGACCATCCAAACACGGGGGGGGGGGAGGTGGCGGAGGAGAAGCGTAGTGAGTGACGGGAGGGCGGGAGGAAGAGGAGTGAACAGAAGGCGAGGGCTTGCAGGAAGAGGCGGGGGGTGGGGGGGGTAGAGACTCAGGGAGAGGTGGGGCATGGGCAGTGCCTTGGAAGAAGAGGCAGCGCTGGGGAGGTTCCAGCACTTCTGGTTTTAAATGTTATAATGTTGGCAAGCGATCCTAGATCAACGCAGATCTTTACTTCCCTGGAACACAAGGTGGGGCAATCCCACACTTAGCCAAATGGCCCATCCCACTGCCTGTAGTCCAGGAAGCCTCTGACTTTGTGACACTACCCAGGACCAGCTTCCAACACAGTGATGGGGGCCTCTGCCACCTACGGTGTGAGACGCGGATTACACAACAACGGTTCATAACCTTGGCAGCTGTGACGGACCTGGTTACAGAAACAAACTTCCAGGGATCAGATCTCTTGGAAGATCCCTTGAAGGCCCCACCCTACCATAAAGGAGAGCTCCCATCAGTGACCGAAATGAGTTTCACCTCAGCACCAACAGCGGGAGAAATGGCAGAAAGGCAGAGTGTGTGTTGGGGGCGGGGGGAGAGGAACTTGGAGGCCTCCTCCATAAGGGACTCTGTGAGGTGGGTGGCATCATTCCGCTCCCACTGCTGCCAGAGCCTCCTCGGCCAGCTCTACCAGCTGGACTTTCTTGGAAGGCATGGAAGCAGGCCCAGCTGTGGCCCCCAGAGGCCTTATGGGAGACCTTCTCCCTCTGCTTGAGAGGGAGGTGTTGGGCCTGTGCCTTACAATTGCTGCACATTCCCTCCATAAGCAGTATCCAGACCTCTACGGTGGTATCATCAGAGAGCAGGACAGCAGGGCTGTGTCCTGGAGGCCAGGGCAATGGGATCAGGGCTTGGGGAGGCAAGCATGGGGTAATAGAGAGAGGGGTGGTGTGCATCCAAAATTGGTCCGCTTCTGGGCTCCCTGGCCAGTGCCACCCGCTCCCTTTCATCAGCAGTAGGGTCAGCTGGGTGCAATATTGCCTGAGCAAAATTGTTGTCTGGTAGAGGATGAAGAGAGTTAACTGGTTGGATAAAGTCGCTGGTGGTGTCAGGGTTGGCACCCTTCCAACTGTGGGATGACCCAGTGTCTCTCCTTGCTGAGCCAAGGAATGGTCCCTCCAGACATGTCCCAAAGTCCAGCAGAGGATGCACCGAGGCTTCCAAACTGAATAATGGATCTGGTATAGAGCACCTTGATAGGGCACCTGGAAGTACCCCTCCAAACTTCCCCCACCACAGGTAACTGGATAGTAACTTGCCAGCAGAATAAGATGATGTGACAGAGAGTGAGGTACTTAGAACCCAGTAGTGGAGATCACTGGCAAGGGGAAGCAGAAGGGCAACACCGGGGAGGAAAGGAGGGACAGAAGTGAGGACACACCCAGTTCCTCCCAGGGCGGGCACAGAGGTCTTCCACCGAGATGCCTTTTCCCACCACCTCTTGGGCAGCATTCCCCCAACATGAGGTGGACGACAACCTTCCCATATGTCTTGGAGGCCGCTACATTGGCCAAGGGCCCCATCACTCATGCAAATACCCAAACATAGGTTCCTATGTAGGATAAGGTGGCCATCAGGAGGCAGTGGATGCCATGCTTCCTCATCAGGATGGGGATGGGATCCTGGCTGCTGGTGAGTAGAGGTGGTGGAGGCAGTAGCAGGCAGAGGGACTGTGGCAAATGGTGATGGGGTGAGAGACAGGGCCATGGCCACCTGGGCCTACACTCTGGGGCTCGAGGAACAAGCTCCCCCAAAGCTGCTGGAAGGGTTTGGAGGGGACGTGGGGAGTTATAGCCAAGGGTGGCTAATGTGGGGGGCCACAGCAGTAGCCCTTTCTGCTGACAAAGAAGGGGCTCCCTTGGCAGTGGAGGGAGGTTTGGCAGCAGAGTCCCTGCTTGTGATGGCTGCTGCTCACCGGGGGCACTAGTAGGCCTGGCAATAGCGTCGTGGTGGTAACCATGAGGGCAGATGGGGAAGAAAGCTAAGGTGGGGGGTAACAGTGGTTGCTGGAGATTCCACCGGCGCCTTCATCTTTCCCCCTGTGGGTGAAGCAGCCAGAATGGAAGCCTCACACTTGGCTGAGCTGGGGATCTACCATCAAGGGCAGGAGAGCAGAACAGCCACCAGAAGGGCGGAGTAGGCAAAATTGAGGTTGATCCCTGTTTCGCATTAGGCTACTAGTGGGTAGAAGGATGCAGACAAAAACTGGGGGTGGGATTAATGAAAAAGCAAGGAGGGTGTGTGGCACAGCAGGAAGTGTTGGGGGCACCGGCTCTTCTGGTTACATTAGAAGCTGTTATTGGCAGCTGTAAGGGTGAGGGGTGCAGTGAGTAGGGAATGAAGCAAAATGGTGGGGGGCAATCACAAGTGCAGGGAAAGCACAGGTGTGTGGGGCAGGGGACACAGGGAACAAACAGCAAAAAGGTGGGGCTGAGCTGGGCAGGTGACTACCAACCATGAGATGGGGGCTCAGCAGTACAGGTAGCGGACAGTAAAGGGAGCAGGGGTGGGGGCAGAACAGGCAAGTAATACTCAATAAGAGGGAAGTAAGTAAGCATCAGAAAAGTGATGAGGCAGGTAGCAAACTGCAAGGAGAAGGGGCCAGTCAAGAGGTAGGGGAAGGGTTGCAAACCACATGGAAAAGGGACAAGATGAGTGGGGAAGCAGGAGGAGGCAGCCCACTTGTTCAGTACAAACTGAGGGGAAGTCCAAGCAGGTACGGGCACTCACTGTGAAAAAGCTGCAACCATCCCAGACGGGGTGAGTGGAGGCAGACAGATCAGCAGTCCAACAAGCAGATGGTCTTCAGCACCAGAGCAGGAGTGGATGGACTAGGAGAAGGGCTCTACACTGCTCCTCCAGAGCCACAGCAACAACCTCAGGGATGGAGAAGCTCAACAGCAATAGCAAACCCCACCCCCAGAGCAACAAGTGTGCAAGGAATGAGGGAGAGGATTGCAGGAAGAGAAAGGAGGGTCTCATGGGTAATTCAGTTGAACGCTGCCCTGGAGAATTGGATTCTACCTCTGTCTCTACTACAAAGTTCCTGTGTGACATTGGACAACTCATTTACACAAACTCTCCACAGGTCGTCATTACTGGGTGTTTCTCATTTTCTGGGTGCCCGACTTGAGAGCCTGGGACTCTGATTTGCAGCTAGAGGGCAGGGGAGTTCAGGGTGGTGGTCATGGGATGTGGGTGTGGATAGAGGTTGGGGTAGTCAGAGGGCAGGGAACGGGGGGTTGAATGGGGTCAGGAAGGAGAAGGGGCGTTGCGTGGGGAAGCGGGGGGCAGAGGTTCCAGGGGCAGTCAGGGAGAAGGGGTGGTTGGATGGGTCAGGGTTCCCGGGAGCAGTCAGGAATGAGAGGAGGGGTTGGATGGCGTGGTGGGGGGCAGTGGGTCTGGGGATGGTCAGGGGACAGGGAATGGGGGGTGGGTTGGATGGGGCAGGAGTCCCAGGGGGTTCATCAGGGGGCGAGAAGCAGGGGGGCCAGATAGAGAGTGAGGGCCAGGCTATGCCTAGCTGTTTGGGGAGGCACAGCCTTCTCTAACCAGCCCTCCATAGAATTTTGGAAACCCAAGGTGGCGCTCAGGCCACAAAGTTTGCCCACCCCTAGCCTATGTAAATTATCACATAGTACTAAAGACCCCAGGTGCCTCAAGTCAAGCACCCAAAATTAATGGACACTTTTGACAATTTGGTCTTAATCTCTCTGTGCCTCAGTTCCCCATGTGTAAAAGTGAATGGTATCCATCTTGTGCTCTGAATGAGGAGCCAGGTGGGAAAGAATAGTATGGGATCAAGTCCGAACAGACTGCATCAATGGGTAGCGATCAATGACTTGATGTCTAGTTGGCAGCCGGTATCAAGTGGAGTGCACCAGGGGTCAGTCCCAGGGTCGATTTTGTTCAAAATCTTCATTAGTGATTTGGATGATTGCACCCTCAGCAAGTTCACGGATGACACTAAGCTGGGGAGAGAGAGAGAGATTCTGGAAGGTAGGGAGAGGGTCAAGAGTAACCTAGACAAACTGGAGAATTGGGTCAAAAGAAATCTGATGAGGTTCAACAAGGACAAATGCAGAGTCCTGCGCTTAGGATGGAAGAATCCCATGCACTGCTACAGGCTGGGGACGGACTGGCTAAGCAGCAATTTTGCAGAACAGGACCCAGGAATTACAGTGGACGAGAAGCTGGATATGAGTCAACAGTGTGTCTTTTTTGCCAAGAAGGCTAACAGCATATTGGGCTGCATTGCAATTGCATCCTATTGCCAGCAGATCGAGGGAAATGATTATTCCTCTTTATTTGGCACTGGTGAGGCCACACCTGGAGTATTGTGTCCAGTTTTGGGGCCTCCACGATAGAAAGGATGTGGACAAATTGGAGAGAGTCCAGACGAGGGCAATGAAAATGATTAGCGGGAAGGAGCACATGACTTATAAGGAGAGGTTGAGGGAAAGGGGCTTATTTAGTTTGCAGTAAAGAAGATTGAGGAGAGATTTGATAGCAGCCTTCAATTACCTGAAAGGAGGTTCCAAAGAGGATGGAGCTAGGTTGTTCTTTGTGGTGGCAAATGACAGAACAAGGAGCAATGGTCTCAAGTTGCAGTGGGTGAGGTCTAGGTTGGAGATTAGGAAAAACTATTTTACTAGGAGGGTAGTGAAGCATTGGAATGCATTACCTAGGGAGGTGGTGAAAACTTCATCCTCAGAGATTTTTAAGGCCCGGCTTGACAAAGCCCTGGCTGGGATGATTTAGTTGGGGGCTGCTCTTGCTTTGAGCAGGGGGTTGGACTGGATGACCTCCTGAGGTCTCTTGCAACCCTAATCTTCTATGATTCTATGTATGTAAAAAATGTGGTTGTATTTCTTCCTTACAAACTTTGCCACAAGGTGTCAGTCACTCATTGCAATAGTTTAAATAAGAACTCTATTGTAAAGCTCATCAAGTCAATAAACGTGGATGAAAACACCATAGTAACCGCTAGAAACGGATGGGGAAACAAATCACTGTAGCAGAATTCTCTCCTAAACTATATTCTTGACAAGAAAGGGAGGGTAAAGCACTTCAATTTTTCATGATTCTTTGATTTTATGCCATTATCGACAACCCAACCACTACAAAAATACTAGTTTGGTGCCTTGCAACTTAATTTCAGAACATAAAACAAACCTTCCTATCAATGAACAGCCAATATGTGCATTCAGCTACATCACTGAGTTTCTCTGACCGCTGAAGCTGTGCTCTGCAGGATATTACACAAATGCTATACTAGAACAGACACATGGGATACAACTTTCCAAAATGAAAATCTAGGGCACCCATAATGAGAGACATGGGGTGACAGCATGGCAGGGGATGGCTCTGGTAGGTATCTGGGAAATGAGTGTGGAAAAATGAGAGAGAAAAGGGTGCCCCACGTCTCCCTCTCCTTCCCAAATCCCTGGCTTCAGTTGCTTTGACTCTACATGCTGGAGAGAGCTAATTCAAGGACTCAGAGAGCCAGGGTAGATTCAGTGAAAGTGCTTGTGTGGGGAGAAGATAGTAACCTATATCTGTAGTCACCTGATAACACACTATAATTTTCATGAGCTCATCCAGCAGCTGGCTCCTGTAGGTGGCCAGTTTGGATGGGTTTACAAACACTGTACATAAGACAGGCTTTGAAAAACACCAGGGCAGAAACTGAAACTGGACATTATTAGTATTGTTTGTTTCTGTCTTTTCTTACTACACCCATAATGTCAGTTCTGAGGGACACGTGGCCCACTCTACACAGACGATACAGTATAAAACAAGCTGGAAATTATGTACCAGTTGGTTTATGCAATTCCTGCCATTACCAAACACTGTACCAAAAACTAGGTTTATTTTGCAATTTCCTCAGCACACTGCATGTGTCCTCTTCAACGCACACTTGAAAATCCATCGCTATCCACATGCGCCTCACTTACAAATGGTTGTGTAGGTAACAGAAGATGTGCATGAAGCCCACTCACCCTGCTCATTTTCAA
Organism: Dermatemys mawii; assembly: GCA_007922305.1. Lineage (NCBI taxonomy): Eukaryota > Metazoa > Chordata > Testudines > Dermatemydidae > Dermatemys > Dermatemys mawii. The sequence goes on along the minus strand of ML677336.1, from coordinate 3,220,031 downwards.
ATGTGGGACACAATAAGTGACCTAAAACTAGCATAAACTATTCAAGCAAAAAACCGAAATATTGGGGGATTTTAATGTAAATGGCTCTTTCTAGAACCTCAGTTTCATGCTGTTTTGTTTCTGGTGTTAATAACTAACAATAAAAATAGGACGATACCAAAGCTCTGTGGAATGGAATTACAGCGTGTGATATCTGAGAGGTTTAAGGCACATGCCTTAAAATCTATATCCCTACAGTTTCACCAGGTTCTCACCTACTGTGTACTTGTTGGAAGAGTTGTACAATGAAGTCAGCTTGATTGGTTAGGTTCTCAGACAACAAGCTTCCAAAGCAGAAAGGAACTGAAGGTTTTGCACAGTGAAATAACAGATCTCTGCAGAATGCAAACTCTCCCTGTATGATAGTAAATTTCTCTCTGCCGTCCCATGGTGTTCAATTGCACCGATGGATCTAAGTATTACACAGGAACAATAGTGGAAAAGTATCAGATAAGGGTGATTTGAACAAACCATTCAGATGCTGAATATTTTAAAATAATGTTTTATGATAATCATGATGAATCTAGAAGTTATTGCATTCATTCTAGAGTAAGAAATGTTAGATATAGAAGTAAAATGATGGGATGTGAAAACTGTGCTGTGCAAGCTGTATGTTGCTATTTTAAACAGAAAACCTGCTCTAAGCAACTTAGGTATTTTGCTTGTGCTCTTCTTTGTAGCATCTGTGATAGGCGTGCAGCTACACTGAAGTGTAGAGCCCGAATTTGACTAGCAGGTCAGAGATGAATTAGGTGGACCATGTTTAAATTCAGAAACAGCAGTCTTTCCCCTTTTTCCTGTTACAGCAGTCATCCGTTACACACAGCAGGAGACCAGAATAAAATGTGCAGTATGTCACAGGACATTGTATCAATAAGAAAAGCACATTTAAAAGAACAATGTCACAGTGTCTCTGAAATGTTTGATTTAATCCAGTTTAGCCCTTATTTTTGCTCAATAAGCAGTGACCTTACCTAGTTTTTCTACCCAAAACATTGTATGTTAATATGTTGCTAGCACATTTGGATAAACAATTTTTATTAATACAACACTTCTTATACACATCAGAAATCTGCAGGCTCCTCATGCCAGGCTCCTTGCAACTCTACCCAGCCCCCACCAGTTCATACCCTGATGCAGCAGTACCAGGAATCATATTAGGGAACTAAACAAAGTTCTCTGAAAGGATATACATAAATCTAGCTTAGTAGAGAGCAAGAAACTGTTGCAATTTACTGCATTGATCTATAAATCCTCATTAACTACTACAGTGCACTGCTTAATTGGAAAACTTTACTTAATCAAGATGCCTTCTAGGGAACCAATTTACACCTAATGGTACTTGATAGAAAGGACAGCTGCTTAACTGGGATGTAATTTTGTTTAACCAGGACATCTTCAGGTGACTTAGTGGTGCTTAGGTCTGCGTGCATGTCTCAATCTCATCTGGGTCTGTGTGTTGGCTCTTCTATCAGAAACCTACAGTTGCCGCCTGGTTTGCTCATTGTGCACCACCTACATTCAGAGGGGCCACCTTTCTGAACTGCCCAACACAAACTTGGGACAAATAGCAGGCTCCTTCCCTGCCTTATCCAAAGTTCATGGCACTATTCACTAATGGGAGAGGATCGCTGCAGCTCCTCAACTCTCACAATATTTGCTGTTTTTTTCTTAAAGTCCCAGCTCCTAGAGCCATGTGATTACATGAAAATCTGAGCTTTTAAGTGTCTAGCCCTCACAGTGGCTGAGAAAAGCTCAAAAAAAGTGAATCAAGACTAAAAAAATCTGTTTTTTCTTTTTTTAAAAAAATCACACTATATTATCAGTCATGATTTGAAGGCTTGGAGTTAGCATTTCTTCTAGCATTTATTACTTAAAAACCATTTGCAGTTAACTGTTGGACATCTATTGTGAGTGAGATAAAAGGGCACATGCTCTGTAAGCCAATTCTACTTTGACAACAAATAACTAATATTCTTCTTTCAATAGATAACACATGGTTATTCTTTTAACAGATAGTCTTTTGAGGAAGATCTGCTGGTTTATTAAACAGAATTGTGCAAGAATACTCTGCTCTATTGTTTTCCTGCATGACTTTTCCATTGCATTTTGCCTTTAGGTACAGTAAATATTAGTTTGGTTTTTTTAAAAAAATCTCTCCTTTACTCATTTAGGGCCAGACTGTGGTATTAAAGCACAGCTATGAATAGGAAAAAACTGTGGAACTGCAGCAGGCCTGCTGAGGAGCACAGCTGTTTGTGGCAACATGCACCCCTTTGGAGATTACAGTATGGACCTTTATCCAAAGCTAGCAATGCAATGCAGGCTAGTGAGCCATATTGTGCCTGATTTCAACCATTTCTGGGATGGCTTGCACCACAGTTGGGTCTAGTAGAGAACAGTCCCTGCATGGTGGAGAAAGCATGGACTACAATTGTTTTACGTCTTGCTGAACAAGTTTGTCCTGGATTATACTCCCATTTAAACTATCTTCAGTTGCACCTATTGTCAGGGATACATAATTTTTGTAGTGCAGACAGGTTCAAGTAAGGAAGAGAAGGCTCAGCTGCATTCCACCCAGAGCCACATCTTAACAAGCAGCAGTCACATCTTGACTTTTTAAAACCCCAGAGTATTTTTGATTGGTTCCTACAGAACATGTGACCCAGGTTTATCGTTTTTTAACGTGTTAAAAACTGCTCCACTTTTAACATTCAACAAAACAATAAATGGGCCCAACTGGTTTAACATCTCCTGTAAATACTATGGTGTCTTTATGCTTTTTGGTCAAGTATGTGTTCTCCTGCACTCAAACTTGAGAGTGATTTTCATTAAAAAAAAACACCCACACCCACCCCCTCAACTGAGATGAGTCTGACAACCCAGCTTTCAAATGCAGAAGTTACACACTGTCTTCCTCACTGCAGTTGTTTTCAGTTAATATTTAATTACAAGCTAATCTCTGAGTGCATTTCCATACATTGTGGCTCCCAAGATCATTAGCTCACAAATCACCAATATGGCTCCACTAGCCAGTATGTGGTGGTAACATCAGAAAATAGACAGGCTCATAACAGCACGTTTAATAAGAGTGTACAATCTCAGATGTACTCTTGTTACTAAGTATAAGACCTTGTCTTGTCCAATAATATGGTACCACCATGGGTTTTGATTAACTGTATTAGTTAAAAAGTTGGGCAGTTCAGCTCTCACGTCACAAACCAGATAACATTCTTGCACCCTAATGAGGTGCCCTCAATGGTTATGTATTACATTTTTAGGTTTCTTCCTGCTCAAATTCTCATTATTTTTGCTTGTACGCAAGTTTAAGGTGAGCAAATGGCTCAGCTATAATAATGTTTCATCCAAAAGAACACTAATGCTCTCCAGGGTTCCAAGTGTGAGAGAAAGTTATGTTAAGGGAAAAAAAAAACAGTACTTACAGAGCTACAGCATCAGCACTCTAATGGCCTGAAAAACAGCTGCATTTTGGGAGTTTAACCCTGAAGAGTTACCACTTCCCTTCTAAGAAAAGACATAGAAGGGTAGTTTGTTTTTTACCCTTTGTTTCAGAAAGAAGAGGTACAAGGCTTCATCTGGTCAGGGATGAATGAGTCAGTGTTCCAGCAATATGATATAATTGCCCCCAAGAAACCTCCTTAAGCTCTAGCCACAGCCCATTATATTAGATGTGGTGAAAGTTATTTCATAGGACCCTGTAGCAATTTTTTGCTCTATACTCTCAGCCTGTATGTGTAGTTTTTAAATGAAATGAAATTAATCTATGCCTTTGGTCCTCAAAGGAGACTGATGAATCATCATGACAATGTCACACAAATGAGTCACTTTAGATGACTCACACATTCAGCATAATTATCTAGCAGGTCTTCAACAAATATAAAATAATGCGTCATATTACCGAAATGAGGACTATGTTGCATGAATGGGGGAGGAAATTTAGAGAAATTAAGAGTAATATTAGTTGCCTAAACTAATTTATTTGCATATGCAATTTGAGAGACAGGTTTCCTCTTAGCTCTGATCATGTTTTATTAAAATAAACACCCTGAAGTTTTGATATACAGGCAAGATTCCACTTTAAATGTTTTAAGTCTGATTTCATACATGAATGTAAGTTATTAGTCTTGTTTTTTCCCCCCTTTAAAGCTGCTACATAACAAAATATCTTCCAACTCATACAAAATAGCACATTTTTCACTGTATGAAGTGGTCTGTGTTATTGTTACAAAAAGTTGTATACAAAAAACCTTCAATATGCAAAAATTCCAAAGTACACTCTGACAGCAAATGCTCTGCGAACACTTTATTACACAAATTACATTCAGCCTCTGAAAATAGTATTTTAACAGTAATACTATCTAAAAATAAGACATCTCAGAAACACACCAACTAAGGATGAAGAAAAAAGAAATAGAGACTTTTTCTCTCTCTTTCAATGCAATATTATGTTAGTGATTTTAAAAAAATAGAAGAAGATTTAGCAGCTTTGTTTTCTTGTGGCACTATTTCCTCTGTACTGCAATAGTTTAAGGATATTGAACAGGAAAGGCACAAAAGAAAGAAACTGACAACTTAAATGTTATGAGGAAAATATTATGCTAAAGCAGATAGTGGGACTTATTTACAAATACAGAAAAGGTCCCAAAACAGAAATGAGAAAATACTATTACTATAAATCAGTACTGTCATTAAAAGAGGATTGTTTTCTTTATTAAGATGTTCACATAAAGACAACGGCACTGATATGAAACTTCCACACATTCCTCCACTTAAAAAAAACCCAAACCAAACTAAAACCAAAAAATCCCAGTGTACAGCCCCACGCAGACTAGTACAGTTTACAATTAAATACACAAAATCTTAAACGTGCTAAAGGGGAAAGGAATCTGATGTTCTTGGTAGAATCGTTCAACGTAGAAGAAATCAAAGGCTGTTTTTTAGGATGAGGAAGATACTGGTGGGACTGGGGGAGCTGAATACTCTTCTTCTGAGTCTGTACCATCATCTTCATCTTTTTCTTGATCACTGCCTTCAGTGCTAAGTCGGTCAAACCCTTTCCGACTGTAGCTTTTGTGGCTTGCAAAGAAGTTCCCAAGGTTAAGGCCTCCACTACCTTTTCCTGTAGAAAGGAAATACCTGAGGTAAGTTTTCCATTACAGAATTTGAAAAAAAATTCCTACAACTCATCCATTACCCACTTGAACAACCCTTATTCTTTTCTCAAAAGCACCTTCCACCAAGCCCGCAAAGAAGGCCAGCAGATGAATCATCATGAGAAGCTTGGAACCTAGCTTATGGCAAACAAAAATACCCCCTCTCCCTCCAAAAAGTCTTCTTTTTAGAGCTTCCGTTAGGATTCAGCTGTAACAGCATCTCTTGTGTCCCCAGCAGTCTGAACATAATTCGCAATCCCAGAGGCATTGCTTAATCTAATTCTCTATAAGAAAGAGGGATAACTCACTATGACAGCTACTGGCTTCTCGGCAAGAATGGCAGATCATCTTGAGTGGACAGATAAAAGGTGGCAGGAGGAAACCATTATATACTTTTACAATAAAGAAAGAGCTGAGAAGGCGAGCCCTCCCCTGGCTCAGCCCTTAGAAAATCCCACTCCTAGCACCAAGGTATTAAATATACAGCATTTATTCTCAAATATGTTGTGTGTTGACTTATTTGAATAAAATCTGACTTACTGAACTCTTAATGTTCAAACATATCTTGCATTTTACTTACCTTGAAGTCTGCCCAAAATTCGTCCTGAACTTGATTCAAGTTTGTGGTCAGCATCAGCTGGAAAGATAAAGCATATTTCAAAATAAGCATCAATTACCCTAATCTGAAACAGAGTATGTTTTCTGATACCGAACCAGGCTAATCAGCAGTTGAGAGAAAAACTGATATTGCCCGTTTCATGGTTAGAGCAGTATTATAACTCATGGCGGGAAAAAAGGCACACTGTTTATTTTCAGTTTGTGCCATTCTTTCTATATGTCATTTCAGCCATTAAAGATGATTAAATTTTCAGTCAAATCTGAGAACCACTCTCTCAATTGCTGGCTTTTGTGATTGTGAAGACTATAGTTGCAGAAGAAGAATTTAATCACTTACACTATCTGGACAATTATATTCCAGCATACTGCAAATTATAGTAAGACATGCCAAACAGTACTATACTTCTGTTCTCATTTGGACATGCATATGGTACAGTTTGCTCTTGAAACACTGTAAATCCATGGTAGACATTTCAATGATCTCCAAATTTTTTGACCTACTAGAAAATGATAGTGATTCCCCCATTGCAAATTTATGGTTGTTTTTTCTACACACTACTTTGTATGTAGTCATAAATCAATGTAAAGAATTCGCAGAACTAAATAATTTGTTTTTACCAGTGTAAACATATTGTAGATATTTAACAAAGTCCAGTTTTATCAAAATGTTCCCATCCACTGTAAATTCAATTACTCCAAAATGCACCGGAAGGAACAAATCTGCATGCTGGGAGATGGACAGGTAGATCTAAGAGATCTTATTCATATCTACTTTCTATAATAATATAGCTGTCTGGAGTGTTTGCATATTTAACACTAAAAAAAATCACTTATGCAGTATTACTTTTCAATGCTGAACATTTGCAAGCAAGATTTTCTTCCACTATTATCACTGCACTTCAAACTTTATGAATTTTGTGTGAGGATTTCAATTATATTGGGTCTGTAATAGTGGAACTATGTTATTTGCACAGTTCAATGTATATTTTATTCTCTGTTTTACCTTTTTTTGCCATACAGATAACCCAGGAAACGAACATTTAATTGCTACTTCACGTGACAGTTTCAAAGAAAGTAAAATGTGTTATAATAAGTTATTACAGTATGAACTGGGGACAATGTCACATTTTTAGCCCTATATCTGCTCATTAAGAAGTCACAGCTGGATTTCAAAGGGATGAGGGCACATGCAAAATGGAAACGTACGTATGGCTCAGAAAATGCACAAGATAGTAAGTGAACTACCATTTATGTTCTGCTCAGACAATTTTTGGTTAATGTTTGCAATTTGTTTATTTCTGGGAAATCCTGTAATATTGTTTATATCTTTAGCTGTCTTTTTTTTTTTTAAATGCACTTTTTTTAAAAAAAGCTGGGATTTCAGAACCAGTTTTACCCTGATAGCAACTAAAGGGAAGATTTAGAAGGAAATGCTGAAAAAGTGGTATATTAAGGTACAATAATAAAAGTATTTGCGGATACAGTCATTTGTTGATGCCAACACAGGATTAGAATGCATTGCCATGGTAACTATACACAGGATTAAAAACAGACAACAGGATGCTTCATAATTTTGGTCCTGCCTGTTTAATGATGTCTTTGAATAATAAAAGTCTGTTGCCTGGAATTTAAGAGTTATTCTTGGTTACCTCCATAGACCCTCGTCTTCCTCCATCGAATAAATACAGCAATTGCCAACAGGACAACAATAGGAATAATCAGAAGAGTTGTAATAAGAACAAAGGAAATTCCAGGGCTGGCCTGCTCGACCACATGATGTTTTTCCCACTTCTCTTGAGTCTCCGTTGAAACAGGTTTGTTTTTAAGTCTGGCTTCTATTATTGTCTCTGCTTCTTTAAGAAAAGAAGAGAATTGACATTGGTATCTTAGCATTTCAAGCAACGTGCTTGAAAAGAACATGCTAATGCACCTGAAATTTTCAGTAATTAATAACAGGCACCATTAAAACTATAAAATGACATGCTCACTGGATTTCTTAGCTACTGCTGCTGGTGTCATCTCAAGAGCTATGCAGGGGGGCAGAGATGTAACTTTCTAAAAGTCTGAGAAGACTAGAGTGTACTCTCTCTATTTCTCTAATATTTGTGATTCAGAGGATGGAGACAGGACAGCTGTTAGGGAGAGTTGCTCCTAAATAATTCCAACATTTGAATGATGGGAAAATCCTGAAGCATTCCATTGTTACAACAAAGCAAGGCATGACATTACTTTCTCAGTGAAATATCCCCTTAAGTTAGCTGCATAGACCCTTTTGCAAGTAACAGGGTACATTTTTGTATTACCAAAAAATGAAAAGGGAATGTATTTGTTACGGTCCTTGAAACAATTAACCCAGAGGGGATGTGTGTGTGTGTGTATGTTATATTTTTATATATATATATATATATATATATATATATATAATTTGTGTAAAATGTTTAGCCTGTTCAGAGCAGCTCAGACTTTCCGAGATAGGCTTTAATTGTGATGTGATTGTATTTTATCCACAACTTTAGTTTTGTTAGAATTTATGCCATGTGAAATGATTCCACCAGTTCATTTCCTTTTTCCTACAGGACCATGGAGGAGGATGAATGGGAAAAGGAAGTTGATGCTATTGGTAGACTATAGTTATCAAGGAGGAACATGTGCCATACTGAGAGGGGAGCTGGATATGATCCCAAAAAGGTGCAATTTCAGCTATGAAGTTTGACATGTGTGTACTGCTAGTAAATCTGCACAGCTAGTAATGTTTTGGATGAACTCCAATAAAACTATATACAACTCAATATCTTCTATCAGGCGTAGCCAAAGTGTGGCCTGTGGAGTCAAGTAAAGTCCAGAGAGTTCTATAATGCAGCTGTGAATTCTCTTCATCTTTAATATGGAGATGTGGCAGCCAATGATTACCAGGGACCAGCATGAAATGAGCCACTGAAACTTCTTAGGGCTTGTCTTCACTGGGGCATTTGTGAGAGTTATCTACACTTAGTTAACTCCTCATGAGTTAGCCTTGGTCAAGTGAGAGCAGTCACACTGTAAAATGGTTGAGGTGCACAGCGACTGGATTAGCAGCTGCCTGAGTAACCAAGTCCCCACTGCTTAACTAGCTGGAGCATCAGCAGCACTCAAACTTCAATCTCCAGACCCCGACAGGCCAGCTGGCTTGAGTTTAAAGCAGCAGTTCCCAACAGTTTCCCTGTTTGACCCCATTTTCACATGTATTGCTTCCTGCAACCCCAGAAACCATGGAAGACGCCATTTTTAAATAGAGTCATCCTTGCAGCGTGAAGTCAACGAGAGCATGTAGGACACCATTTTTCTTAACAAAATGGCATCCTCACATAGGTATGTTGGTGTGTGTGTGAGGTCACGCTACATTTTGTAAAATGGCATCCTCTCAAGACTTGGGATTGCCACAATGCTACATGGGATCATGACCCAAAGTTTGAGAACTGCTGGTTTAAAGTATCACTTAACTCGAGCTAAAATTTGTATGTGCACAGGAGTCAGGCTAGGGACAACACTTCAGTTATACCTGAAGCTAGAACTACAGTGAAGACAAGCTCTTCTTCTCAATGGACCACATTTCTGTAATGAAGATGAGAATTGTTGCAGACTGTTCAATTTTATGCCTAAGTAGGTGTTGCCTTTCAGCTCCCAGCAAATTTCTTTGTGTTAACCTCACTTTGACTCAGCAGAGTTGGTACTGGGGACAGCCACTGTGACCAGAGAGGGGACTGAGTTCTAGTTTAGCTTCCAGGAAGTGTAAATCAAGATATTTTAAAACAAATAATTTATTTTATTTATATTCCATTTTCTCCATTTTTAATAAATCTGGTTTTTAACAACACTGTTGTTTGGGGGTATCCCAGGAGAAGAGAAATCTGCAACTTTTATGAGGAGGGGTTGGAGGATAAAATGTTTCTGGAACCTACATCCTCAACTCAATCTTGGTCAAGGAGCATGGAGAGAGGAGTCCACTCCTAGTGCATTGTGCTGCCAACAGGCTGCATCAAGCGAACACACCAGGGGAAAAGCCAGAAGAACAAGGAGGAGGGTAAGCTGGTGGAGGTGTTTGACCTGGGAACATAGGGTGAAAATTCAAGCAAAATGAAGCCACAAATTCTATTTGGAACTGAACCCTGCATAACCCCAACCAATAAATGCAATCCTCCTTTGAATTCTGAATGCTTTAATTCATCCTAGAAAATACATTCCCAGTTAAGTCGCACAGCAACTTTCTCCTTCCCAATATGGTGCACACTGTACCCTTTATCATTATAGCAATGGATAGACTGATCTAGCTTAGGAAAATCTCACTGTTTACTTGACTGCTCACTGGTAACAGATCACAAATTAATGACTATTGAAAGGAAATAAGACTTAGGCTCTTTGCTCACTTGGATGCATTTGAAAATTTTACTCTGATTCTAGGACTGTACTTTGCCACATAAGATTAGAAGAGGGTTCTAATGAAATTCTTTAAAAAAATTAATTTTTACAAATTTTGCAGGAACTCATTTGGCATATTTCTGTGAAACATTATAGATTAGTATAAAAATTTAAACTTCATACTAATATGGCCTCAAATTTATTTTATATTGTTTTAAACTTTCTTTTTTTTAAAAAAACAAAACAAAACAGCACATCAGAAACCTTTTCTGATATATTAGATGAATCTGAAATCTTGCTATGTCATATGAACATATATATGCGTATGTGCAATATTTGTATGTATATTTATAAAATTATGTTGTGTGTTTTGTGAAATGCTCTCCAAGTTCTTTTATGTAGTGAGTTTTCACATTTATGTGACGTGACAGAAAATGACTGTCGGGGCTTTTGTAGATCTTTGGCTGCTCAGATAGCAGCTCTGGTTAAAGGCATTTTTCTCTAGTATAACTTTCCTGATGTGAACCAGTTTTCCATATTTTTGTCTCATTTTGAGATTAGACTACTGTAATAAGAGCACTCTACCATCTATAAGTTGTAGTTAGTACATACCACATCAATCCACATTAAGCAGAACATCACACAGAAAGCATATTATACTCCTGGGGGAATTCCTTGCCACTATGTATGCGCAAAATTTATGTTCCCAGCAGATTTTATTTTCTCTGCAGAATCCAGATTCTGCTGGAGAGATGCTGCACTTCCACCTTCCACCGGCTGTGTTCCTCAAAGCACAGCCAGGTAGGAGGCACAAGATGAAATGGAGCACATGGGGCTGCTAACATGGAGTACAGAAGGGCTAGTGGGGGAGAACAGACTGGGGCATGAGCTCAGGAGTTAGTAGGATGACAGCACTGAGCTAGGGGTGAATGGGAGAGGGGGCTGTAGGGCCCCATGGGACAGGGGGCATTGGGGTGAAGGGATTTCATGGGTGTAGGAGGGGGAGATTTTGGTAGCGTAAAGTGCAGTAACATGCCTAGATCACTGCCTACAGCTTGAATACCAGTAGTTATGCTCATTGCTGAAAGCAGCTAGAAAGGCAGTTGCTGAATTCTCAGCACAACTAACAGACCAGTAGGGGAGGGGGAAGAGAGCGACAACAAGGAGTAAACATGACCCAGTGCCCTCCTGACTTGAGTTTTTGCTGAAACATGCACTTGTGCAAAATACAAACTATGGCAATAGTTGACTATTGCTATGTGAAATGCAGCTGGTTAACTGATGGAAAATTCCCTGCCTGACAGGCTGGAAAACTCCACACACAACTTCTGCTCAGCAGTTTTTTTGCTGAACAAGCTATGTAATACAGTGGGACCCTGCAATACCGCGACAATCGGGATCCAAAAAACCCAGATCACAATAATGGCGGGGTCACGGTATTGCGGGGTTCCGCGCATCAAAGCAGCGGCCGCCGGCGCCATCAGGAGCCAGCCGCGCACCGCGCTATAAGCGGATTCCCGCTATAGCGGGGTGCGGTATTCCGGGGTCCCACTGTACTAACAAAATTGGACATAAAAAGAGGATGATATCTGAGCGTGGTGGATATTTGAATACTGGGGATATTTTGGGACACCTCTCAAGTTCCCCTGCAGATGGAAAGCTGGCCACTGGAAGTCTACAGACATCCGCTCGAGACCTTGGTAAATATTAAACTGGGGTTAATTTAGTGTGCTCTACTAACCAGCTGCGGACACATATAAGCATTCAAGACTAAATAAAGTAGACGCTTTGAGTGAAAGCAACTTTGTTTGCCTGCTTGCATCAACTATCTATTGGCCAGATGTGCTGTGTCCCCCACTGATTTATTTCCTGCCACCACCTTGCAAAGAGTAAAGTTACCATGAGGGTTCAGCAAAACCCTGGGTAACATGGAGAAGGGGGCTACAGACATACATTCGGATACGGGGTAGGAGAGTACAGGGACAGAAAGGGACTGGGACAGATGTGCCTGACTGAAACGGGAGAGGTGAGATGATACTGCTGAAATATTCTAATGTAGATGTCCCTGATTAAATGAGAGGTGGCAGCTAGCAGGGTACCTTTGCCAAAAGAGCTACATGCTTTTCACCCTCATCTGCCAAAGCCTGGATTCGTTGCACTTCTAGGCATGTTTTTCTGCTGAGTGCTTTGGGGGAGACTTTTTAATGAGAGAGGAGGATGCTAGTATAATCGTGTCTTAAAGGCAGTTTACTTTGTATTAATAGTTTACATTTGGTGATTTTGATGCTTTTTGCATATTTTCATTTATATCTAAAGCCTGGTGCTCTGAATTCTGCCAAAGAAAAATAAGTAAAAACAGTATAAGTACAGCCCAGTAAGATCCCCAATAACCACGTCATTTTTTTTCAGGGAAAATTACCATTTCTTCTGTATAAGAGACTTGTGCAATAGACTATTATAATCTTTAAATAATTCCTCTTTATCTACCTTAGATCATTATCTTACCCCTTTCAACCTTGTGCTGTATACATTTCTTTACTTGCCTAATTAAGTCCCTACATTCTTTTGATTTTTTTCTCTCTGAATTCATTTTCACCCTATTCTGAAAAAAGGGGGAAAAAAGTAAATATGGAGGAACAAATTTGAGTGAAAAAAATGCTTTATACCATCATTAATAATGTAACCAGCACTGTCAATCTGCTGTACAGACTCTAAACAAAAAGAAAATGGAACCAACAGCTATTTCAAATATGCTACTATTTTTTTCTGGATAATTGGGACAACTACATACCACAGCTACTTCTGCATCTAATACAGCTGATGCAGATAATATTTTGTGGATGATGGAGAGTCATATAGGACAGTTCACTGGGCAAACTTTTATGACACACTTTTCACCAATTAAGTTGAAGTGTTTGATTCTGCCATAATATTGGGTCTACCAACAGTGCAACAGACTACCCTATGTTTCCTCCCCATGCCAGCTCATTGTAACTCTGAACTATAGAAAACGACAGCAATTTTTTTTTAGCACTATCAGACTAGTTAGCATTCCTCCCTGATATTTCCTGGCAAGAATATTTACAAAACACAGAAACGCTTTCCAGTACATGCTCATTCCCATAAGGAATTTGACTAACCTTTTATTTCCTGCACCTCGATACCAGCCTTTTTAACTGATCGATGCTCCATTTCTGTAACACAAAATTGCTCTTGAGGCCAACTGACATTTTAGAAAGACTCTTGACATTTTGACCAAATATACAATCCTCTAGTAAATATCGCATTGTATCTGAACTTCACCAAGAGCATCAAATAACTTTCAATATCATCAGAACCCTATGAAAGCATAAGCATGATTCACAAAGGCAGTTTTCAAAAATGTCCAACTCCTGTGCCACAAAGCGGTTTTGTGGGCACATAAGAGTTCATCACATATGATTAACATTCTTGGATTTAATTAGTAATAAACGGGACATTACCAGGGGAAAAACCTAAACCCTGGAGGAATGTGTTGGGGATATAGTAGGTAGTACTTTGCCATTAGAGGCTTCATTGAATCAATATCCCAGTATGGCATTTGGGGCATTATGATACTGGAAATGAAGTCTTTCTGGAGAAATAAATAATCCAAGGTTCATTTGTTATTAAAAATCTTTTGGCACTTTGCACAAGAATCGGGGTATTAAATCTAGTGCCCTGGCCAAATTCCAGCATAGCAATTTCATTCTGCCCACCCAAAGTTACCTCTGAAATTCTAAGGGATATTATTCTTCACTTCCTGCTCAAAACTGTGTTGCAGCTGCTATATAATATGAAACAGCCACCACGTTCTTCTTCAGAAGTGGCTGTATTTCATCAATGGGTGAAGCAATTCTGTACATGAAGTTTGCAATATGGTTTATAAAGCATTTTGAGACCTTTTTGGATGAAAAGGTTTTACATAACAAAGATAAGTCATTAAACAGTACAAGTGTCATCCTATCTGAAAAGGCACATTCTGAAACATTTCACTAGTTCCAATTTCTTAACACTATTTAGGGGAAAGAGGATGAGGGGAATCAGTGTCTGACACTATGCTCACATGTGCTCGTGGACAGGTGGATGAGGACCAATTTAACAATGTTACCATAAATTAGATGCAAATCCCATCTGCTAGCTGGATATCACTTATAGTTACTATAATTCTATACTTCTAAAATATAAACCACGTTCCTCTCCTCAAACCTCTTAGCTGTGTTGACTGAACTTTTGTGTTTTTAGAAACCTAAGCTGTTCCCATTTGCCTGCAAATGAAAGCTTGGAGGTGCCTCCTGTTTGGAGTTACTCTTTGTAGGAAGAGAGATATCCAATCACACCAGTCGTCCATCTAGTCCAGTGTATTGTTACTGACAGTGGCTAGTATCACGTTTCAGAGCAAGGTGCATGAAATGTGACAGACAACTATGGAATAACTGGATCAGATGGAAAATGTATTTTTAATGGCAGACAATTAGCGGTTGGCTTTCTACATTTTATCCTATTTAAGGTAACAGTGGATTATATTATTATTCCTAGAAAATGCCTAATCCATTTTTTAATTCTGCTAAATTCAATGTCTGACTCAGATCATATTTACCCCATCCCACTGAAGTCCAACTGGGTATAGTAAGGTGAAAAGTACTCCCAGTTAATGTAAATAGGACTTTAGATTAAACTGAACTGATCTGCCAAAGTGATCGACTCTCAGTGCAATTAAAATGGACTCAATTTGGGATTCTGGCTTTACTTCAGCCACTGAGAATTTCCTGTTATAACAACCTCTAAGTAAACAGAGGGCACTGTCAACAAATGATACATTGAAGAACTGGACAAAATTATTCTTAAGCATTTGTTGAAATACATACAAATGATGCAACAAGAAAACACTCACTGGGATATACAATTTCATATGAAGCTCTGTGACAAATTAGTTAATCTGCCCAGGATTCATATTAGATATAGACGAGGAATTAATGTTACAAACGAATGGTAAAAAGAGCATGCAGTTTTTTGCTAAACATGCAAGCAGTAGAATGGGAATGTGAACGTGGAAAAAGAAAATTCAACTGTTTTAGCTAAACCACTGAATCCAATCCTTAAAAAAATCAAGGGACAGACAATGGACAGGGGATGTCAGTCACTGAGAACATGGTTTCAGGGAAGTGTCTTTCAAAGTTCAAGTCAAAACAAAAGCAACATACTTTCTGTGGAAGTGAATTTCCATACTGTTTTGGCATGAGCATCTCCAACATACACTGTTTTGTCTTCTGAAGCAACAACGTCATGTGGCATCTCAAAGCTCTGTCAAGATAAACACCCACAAATCACTTCTGAATGACTACATAATGAATTAGATTTACATCACAAATGCTAAAGGCCTGTTTAATCAGAAATCTGAGATACAGAGCCAAATTTAGCTCTCATATAATGGGAGCTATAGCTGCTGCTGCTGCCAGGCCTTAAAGAGAAAGGAATTACATCTCAATCAGGTGTTCACTTCCTCCAGGGGCACTAGTTAATGTCATGATTTATAGAAAACTTAGCATGCTGTACATTGTGCAGACAATTCAAACCTACTGATTTACACTTGGTTTTTTTGCACAGTCCTTCTTTGTCAATATTTTGATTAAACAGTTAAAAAACTGAATGTGGATATTACTGTGCTACACAATTAAATTAAGAGCCAATTTGTTTATAAATATGGTAGATGGATAAAGGGGGGAGAAGTGGTGAATATGTATAGCCATCACATAAGTAGATTACACATATATTTTAGAGACATACAATATTCACTAAAGTACAAGTTTTTCTTATGTATAAACCTCCACATATCTGTATAGGCAATTGGCATTTCCTAACTTTGAGTCCTTGACTTTACAACCTTGATATTTTAATGTAGGTTTTTTTTAGACATAATATAATTTAGTTCATTACTATCGCAGCTGTAAGCATTGACACAGAATCACTTACCATCTACTAATTTTAGCAAAGGACATACCAAGTGGTTCGTTACTTCCAAAGCAGAATAAAATTGGTCAACTAAGAAGTGGACCAAACAGATGTAAGCCAACAATATTAGTTTGCCTTTTCTCCCATAAGGTCTCCATATATTTTTCAAGTCAGTAACTGTCCCAATTACCGCACAGTCTCAGCCGCATAGAAAATGCCAAACCCCTTCACTGCCTTCCTACCCGCCCCATTCTATCTTTCAAGGATTGAGATATGGGAGTGAAGAACAAGAGTGTTTCCCATGTGTCTGGGAATAAGAATCATGAGGCTGATCTAGTCTCCTTACATGATAATGCATAGTGATATCCACTATTTCATCAGGCCTAGCTGTGTCTTAATATTTGAAATAAACAATTATTTCTGAATATTTACATATTAATATATTATCAGCAGGTGCAAACAACTGCATATTTAACTCCTGGAATAGGTGGAAGAAGGACTCCTTTGTTAGCTAGGGTTGCCAACTTTCTAACCGCACAAAAGGAACACCACTGCTCCCAGGAAACGCCCACCAGGTTTCTGCAGCCCCTAGGCATATGGATGGCCAGGGAGGCTCCATGTTTTGCCCTCACGCCTGCAGGCGCCGCTCCCATTGGTCATGATTCCCGGCCAATGGGAGCTGTGGAGCCAGCCAGACTTTTAATGGCCCAATCAACAGTGCCAACTGGAGCCGCCAAGGTCTGTTTTCGACTGGGTATTCTGGTCGAAGACCCAGACGCCTGGCAACTCTAATATTAGCATGCTGGCAAACATTTTAATTCCTAGCTTTATGAAGTTGTATAATTTACTACAGCAAATTATTAATAAATAGCACAGATAACATACTGTGCAAGATAAACCAGGGTCAATATCAAGGTACAGAACAGTGTTAATTCAAGTCCATCTCATAGCTTCAATCACAACTGGTTCTCAAAATCCACAGGTAGTGTTTGCTACAAGTGGTAATCTCTCCCAAGTTAAAAAGAATGAGGGAGGAGGGTAGTGGGGAGGAGAGGGAAGAGGCTGAAACAGAGGGAAGGAAAAATAATAAAACTGGCCATTTGGCCTTTAATCTGCAGAGATTAGTCTCTTCGTTTGTTTGGCTTTACACATTAAATTAGTTTCTTGGCTGGAACACTATCCTTGGTGTCTGTAACCTAGTTAAATGAGGGACTTCCATAAGAAGCAATAAGTTGCTGTGCGCTGAGTAAATTCTAATGCAGTGCTTATGTGTTGTGATATTTAAAACTCCTTTACTTAGGGGAAAATGGAAAATTAAATATCTAATTGTTTCTGTTGAAAATACTATTGCAGAATTTTCAGCAGTGAGACTGATAGGTGACTTTAGCAAAGCTTTTGATACGGTCTCCCACAGTATTCTTGCCAGCACTCTAAGGTGGATAGAAAGCTGGCTAGATCATCGGGCTCAATAGGTAGTGATCAACGGCTCCATGTCTAGCTGGCAGCCAGTATCACGTGAAGTGCCCCAAGAGGTCAGTCTTGGGGCCAGTTTTGTTCTTCATTAATGATCTGGATGATGGGACGGATTGCACCCCCAGCAAATTCGTGGATGACACTAAGATGTGGGGAGAGGTAGATATCCTGGAAGGTAGGGAGAGGGTCCAGAGTGACTAGAAAAAATTGGAGGATTGGGCCAAAAGAAATCTGATGAGGTTCAACAAGGACAAGTGCAGAGTCCTTCACTTAGGATGGAAGAATCCCATGAACTGCTAGAGGCTGGAGACCAACTGGCTAAGCAGCAGTTCTGCCGTAAAGGACCTGGGAATTACAGTGGATGAGAAGCTGGATATGAGTTAACAGTGTGCCCTTGTTGCCAAGAAGCCTAATGGCAGATTGGGCTGCATTACTAGGAGTGTTGCTAATAGATCGAGGGAAGTGATTATTCCCCTCTATTTGGCCCTGGTGAGGCCATGTCTGGAGTACTGTCCAGTTTTGGGCCCCCCACTACAGAAAGGATGTGGAAAAAGTGCAGAGAGTCCAGCAGAGGGCAATGAAAATGATTAGGGGGTTGGGGCACATGACTTATGAGGAGAGGTTGAGGGAAATGGGCTTATTTAGTCTGCTGAAAAGAAAAGTGAGTGGGGATTGGATAGCAGCTTCCAACTACCTGAAGGGGGCTTACAAAGAGGATGGAGCTAGGTTGTTCTCCATGGTGGCAAAGGACAGAACAAAGAGCAATGGGGTCTCAAGTTGCAGTGGGGGAGGTCTAGGTTGGATATTAGGAAAAACTATTTCAGTAGGATGATGGTGAAGTACTGGAATGGGTTACATAGGGAGGTAGAGGAATCGTCATCCTTAGTGGTTTTTAAGGCCCGGCTTGACAAAGCCTGGCGGGAATGATTTATTTGGAGTTGGTCCTGCTAGATGATCTCCTGAGGTCTCTTCCAACCTTAATCTTCTATGTGCTCTACACCCTAACACTGCCCTCAAGAGTTAATCCCCCTCAGAGCTAAAACAGTTTCATGAGTCTTGTACTGAGGAGCTATCGGCACAAGAGTGAGAATCTTTAGAGATATATTTAAAGACATAAATGTTGTTCCTGCCTTGCATGCCTTTTCCAGATATCTTTCACACTGTTCAAGAAACAGAAATCAATGGATTCCTCACTGGACAAATATTCCCATCAATGTAGGCACATCCTCTCTGTCACTCTTCAACTTTAATTCGTTGTCTTTCAGACTAAGTTGGGAATTGTTTTACTTCCAAAGAGGTCAGTCTTAGGAACCCTATTTAGGATCAGCTTCCTGTTCAGCAGCAAGGAAACAACTGTCCTATCGAGTCTTTTCTGCTCCAAGTGAGTACACTGGAGGCCTAAATGAAAGGGTGAACTAGTCCTGTTGGGTTCTGAAAGGTGATTTATTTCCTTAGAACTGAACAATATATCCTTAACCTGAGAATGATCTGCTATATCTAGAGAAAAAACTCACGCTAAATATATAGAACCATCAACTGGTATGGGACAATTATTCCCAACCTCCTGAATGGGGTGGAGAACGATGCAGAAGGAATGATATAAATATTAAACTACAAGCGTAGGTGCAGTTATCCTGTGAAATCACTAATAAATATAAGATCCTCCCATCCTCCACGCCAAACTGTTTTAGGTTATTTGTCCCTTCCTAGGAGAAAGGATGCAAATAAGTGCATTATTTGCTTTTATTTGTAAGAACCTTGTATGAAGAAATATTGACTCAGAGCTTAAATGGCTTTCATTCAACTACCTCTCTGAAGATATTCCTGGGAAAAAGAATTACACCTTTTCACCACAGGATATTTCTGAAAGTTGTGCAAATGGTTTACCATGCAGGTTCAATAACCAAATTTTCAGCAATCCCCTTTAAGTGTGCATTAAAAGTTTGCTGATATAATTAAGGAAGTCAGCTGCAAACTTTGTCCTGATTATCAACATCCTCTCCCTCTCAAAAAATGAAAATGTCTCCACAGCCTAATAAGGTCTTTCCCTGCCTGGAAACACTAGTAACACAAACATTAAAAAGTATAAATTACTGTGTGGCATGTTTCTAAACAGGTTTGTGTAAAACCAAGAATGTTGGTTTCAAGCCAGTTTATTTTTATTTATAGAATTGTGTATACGCACACAGCAATTTATGAACACCAAGAAAGACAACATTTGGCACAGCTTAAAATGGGATTGCAACAAATAGTGTATGAAAACCACAATACTGACAACTTCTGATACTCCTTCTTTGACTTACAACAGGCTATGAGAACTTTTAGTATATTTAAAAATAACTTTAAATTACAATATTATTTAAGCGAAAATTCGGTATCCCATAGTTCTACACTGGTCTTCAGCAAGGAAGACAGGTAGTCACATTATATAAATTTATATCCCAAGACAGGAGTACTATTACTGTTTATATTAGTACATTATTACTGTATTAAAAAAATAAGAACGACTCTGAACCTCTACCCTTTCCTTAAACTAACTTGAAAGGCGCAGCTCAGTTTGGATAAGTCACTCATTCTCGTCTCTGACTGGCAACATGGCAATTTAAAATGTCAGGCGCATAATGTCTACTGAACCTTGGACAGCTGCTGTATAAAAACTTGCATTGTTCTGTGGTTTCACCTGATCAGCTGAGTGCAAAGGATGCCTTGGAGTAGATGAAGAAAAATTACAATCCAATACAACAGGATACAGCAGCCTCAAACCCTGGAATCATCCTGCTAAATGTTTAAGTTTGTATGAAGTCTGAGGGAGTTAAACATCAGTGTGCCATGTGCTAAATCCACCAAGAGCACTGTGAAATACTGTACCTTTCTAACGGGAATGAACGTGTCAATTATTTCTCCAGTGGAAAAATTCATCACAAATCCCTGCACTGGTTCTATGTCTCCAGGATATGGCATTCCATTAACTGCGAAGAGCAGACCACCTGCAACAACGAACACTCATTCATTAGTGACCTACAGATTATTTTCTTCTATTTACCAAACAACAGATGAAAAACTTGCCTCAAGGAGAGAATCAGAAGCAACTATGGAAGAACAAGAGCATTTATTTAATGAAACATTTATTTAAATTGAATTAGGGAAGGTTGGAAGCTGTGTAAACCAACAGAATGGAACAGGAAAGTCCTCCTAAGGAGTTACCTGCACTTCACCAGATTCAAAATGAATAGAGGAAGGGAAAAAGAAAACCAAAAAGAAACATACAAATTCCCTGGAAGTTTGAAATCTAGCAGAAATGAGCTGGAGCTCTTCCCTGAAAAAACGTTATTGGTAAACATTTAAGGTTCAAAAGAAATGAGTTCTCCTTTACCCTTTTTTGCCTTTTGAACTTAATTTAAACAAACAAAATTAAACACGTGGTTTTCATAGAATCATAGAGGATTAGGGTTGGACGAGACCTTAGGAAGTCATCTAGTCCAATCCCCTGCACAAAGCAGGACCAACACCAACTAAATCATCCCCATCAGGGCTTTGTCAAGTCAGGCCTTAAAAACCTCTAAGGATGGAGATTCCACCACCTCCCTAGGTAACTCACTCCAGTGCTTCACTGCACTCCTCGTGAAACAGTATTTCCCAATATCCAACCTAGACCTCCCACACAGCAACTTTTGCCCTAGCAATAGGCCAGTTTGGTCTGGACTGTCAGAGGAAAAGATACCAGCTGGCACCCTATTCAGAGTCAGGGTGTATGTGTGTGAGCATGATGAGAGATGGAATGTCTGTCTACCATAATAGCTAATTGGCTACTCCAAAGGGTGCTGTAATGGCAGATTGGTTCCTTTGTGCTTAAATGAAGATCCTCTTAACCATCATGCCACATGGCATCCTTGCTTCCAGCTGTGTCCAAGACAAACAAAAACATACTTATGATCAGGTTGGTTTCATCACTTTTCTAGAGCTTTTGCACTTCCAAATCTCTGAATTGGCTCTTCAGGAAGCAGTACTTCCTATTCGTGACTGACTAGAAGTTCTGTTTTAAGCGTGGCATTTTCTCCTGTTTTCCCCACCCTTTTATTTTTCTTCCTGTTGTCTCTTTTCTACTTCCTTCTCTGGTTATTTAGCTCTAATCACGGTCATCTTTTTTATCTACTCATTTCTCTCTTTTCATTCCCAGACACACCTCTCTTTCCTCATGCAAAAGAAGCAACACATGCCCAATAGTTACAGCACAAATAAAGTAATGAATACAGATTTCAAACCTGGTATAGAATATGAAACTGTTTAAAAACCTTAGAAAATATTAAAGTCTACTGTTTACTTTGAGTTTCCAGGCCTCAGAATGTAGGTGGTACATAAGACATCAAACTGGAGGGTTCTTTTTTTTTAAAAAAAAATAGTAACCGAAGGAGAGAGAGAAATGCAGCCACAATTCGAACAGCCGTGAACTCTGGATCTAACTTTTTACTTTGCTCCCAACATAAACATACACATTTGGTGACTAAGAGGTTTTTTTTTTAAATTTAAGGTTTGGTATTTGAAAACAGCAACACCATCCTGTAATTGTTTTTTTATTCTCTAAGGAATTTGACAATTTCTTTTCCTGTTTGGAAATATTTGTTCCTGTTTCTCTAACGGAGCTTGTTATTTGACTGTGCAACCATGAAGGCTAAAAGTGCAAACAATATTGCCTATTTGTTGGCATTACATTTAAGGAGGCTAATTTCTTGATAATTTCTCAGGAATGGAAAGATAGCTTTATTCCAAAATTAGACAGTTTCAAAAATCTATATGATATAATTTTGAAATAGAACAAATTTCTGGCCTAAGATATGTGATAGTCTCTCTTAATGAAATCATATTGTGTATTGTGATATAAAGTGATTAAGCATATATATTTAAACGTGAAGAACATGAAAAAAGCCATTACCTGGAATATATGAAACTGCAAATAATTCTCTTCCAAACAATTTGTGTTTGATTTCTCTTGTGAATTCTCCAGTTTCTAACCTAAAACACTGAATTCGTCCATTTTCCCTGTCTGCTACACACAGCTGACCAAACTCAGATACAAGTGTTAAGCTGTGAGGGATTCGGAACTGGCCAGGTTTGGCTTTGCCTACTGAAGTCTCTGCAAAAGAAAATATACAATGCACAATCAGAAATAATCATCTTTGGCTAGAAATAGTGTTATTCTACATTGTGCAATAGACCATGGTAAAAAGAATGCACATGATTCTCATTCTCGTTTTCACCAAAATTTTAACACTAATAAAGTAAATGGAGTTACATTCAATTTAAACCACTATAAATGAAGGAAAATAATCAGGCGTATGTTTATACTGAAGTTAATTACTTCATAAATGCTTGGCAAAGAAAAAAGTTTCATATATAATTTCTTGAGTTAAACAGGGAATTATTCACAAGAATTGAAAGGACTATATCAAAGCTTAACTAGAAGTTACCACACCTCAGAATTTTAAGTTATTTTTTAAAACAGTGCTTGAATAAGAAGTTTATGAAAATAAGGACATTTTACTGATAACCTAGTAAATTCATGTGCACAGTTGATCTGCAAGTGTACACACAGTCTTTCCCTTCTGCTTTTTAAAAGAAGGTTTGTTTAAAAAATCTACGTTAGTGTATAGAACTATGTATGATGACATTCAAAAGATAATAAGGCCCTGACATCCAATCCGGGCCTGTGAGCATTACTGTAACAGAAATAAGTAGTCATAGAATATCAGAGTTGGAATGGACCTCAGGAGATCATCTAGTCCAACCCCCTGCTCAAAGCAGGACCAATCCCCAATAAAATCATCCAATAGACTTTTGCCCCATATCCCTAAATGGCCCTCTCAAGGACTGAACTCGCAACCATGAGTTTAGCAGGCCAATGCTCAAACCACTGAGCTATCCCTCCCCTCAGTAACCAATAGTCAATCATCATAGTAAACAATCTCACATATGCTACATTTAACAGTTTATAACCACAGCAGTCTCAGTAGCTAGTTAAAAATCAAGAGCTTTAATCAGTACCTTCCCCCCACTGCATGATGAACATTCCATTTGGAGAGAACACAACAATTCGGCTGTTACAGTAGCCATCAGACACATAAATATTGCCTGTGACTGGATCCACGGCCACATCGGTTGGTTGACAGAAGTGATTT
The DNA here is from genome assembly GCA_007922305.1 of Dermatemys mawii. NCBI lineage: Eukaryota > Metazoa > Chordata > Testudines > Dermatemydidae > Dermatemys > Dermatemys mawii. The sequence goes on along the minus strand of ML677336.1, from coordinate 3,196,189 downwards.
TTGTCACTGCCTGGTTGCAAAGACCTTCCCAGGATCAATAAAGGCTCTTTATCATGTACTCCCAATTTGAACACCTTTTGTAGTCAATGGAAAGCATAAGAGATTTCAAGTTATAGAAAGAGATGCATGATAGCTGGTCCAAGTATAATAGTGATTGTTTAGGGCAAGTATATAAATCTGCTCTATAGAAAACATTTTTACATGCAAATTTATTTTATTAGCCCTTTTTATAAACATATCGCTTCAATGAGGAAATCCATCATCAAGAACATAATGTTGTTGATTCTGGAAAAAATCTGCATAAAATATAAATCATCAGCAATTCCAGCCAATTAGGTAGTTGAGTTTTCAATGCTTGTCTATATGGGGAAATTGACCAGCATAAGTTATTCTGCTATAGCAAAATAATTATTTTATAATTAAGTCACTTTTATTCCACAACAGAGTGCCCATACAAGATATTATTCTGGGATAACTTATTCTGCTATAGCTACTACAGTGAATTTCCCCATATGGACAAGCCTTTAGTGTATATCTTAACAGTCACAACTTAATAATTTTATCAAGCCTTTAGCAAAACATACAAACTAATTAAACTAAAAGTAATGAGATCACATACAATACTTCTAGAAAAGCATTATACATACCTGATGGAGAGCTACATCAGTGACCCAATAATTACCATCTTTATCTATACTCAAGCCATGTGGCAAATAAAATCTGCGAACATAAATTTAAAAGAACTGCATTTAAAACAAGAAAGTGATGTGGCAGATACTGTTATGATCCATGACTGGTCTATTATCTATGTTAGTGTCTAATTTTTTTCCCCCAAGAGCAATTCAAGATTTTGCTCATCATCTACAAAGCCCTGTGTCGCTACTACTATCTAAGATACTGAGACACCTCTATGCCCCACTGCTGCAGTCAGCTGGAATGCTCTTGTCAGCATACAGGATTAAAGTTATGGGCAGCTGGATTTTCTTGGTAAAGGGCCCTCCAGCCCTGGTCCTCACATTCAATCCCTTTTGCCAACAAGGGCAGCCTTTACAATGCTGTGCCAGATATGTTTGCTCCATACAAGTTTTTGTTAATTTGGGTCAGTAGATGAAGGGTATTGATTGTTATGGAGTGGAGGGAGACAATGGCAAAGTTGGTTTTCATTCATGCTTGCTGTTGGCAATACTAGCTGATTTTTAAATTTTTTTTATAAATGAACCCAAATGTGAAAGAGATGAAATGTGACATAAGTCTCAGAATAAAAAATATATATATACTGATTAAATTCTTCAGGATGTAATGTAGCATACAAAATATAGAAGTTTTATTAATAAAGTAAATACAACTTACAGATTTTTGCCTGTGGAATCAAGAACATCTCCATTGCTTGGGTCTATTACAAGAATTGTGCTCTGTTCAATTGGTCCAAGTCCTCTTTGTTGATAAACAAAGCTACTGTCAAATGAACTATAAAGACATAGTGAAATACAAAGTGAATATGTTAGATGTTTCAGTTCACAAGAAAGATACATGACATAGCAGAACTTTGTAGACTAATAAGGGAAAACAGTTAAATTTTGTAGGTTTTTGTGTATCTTCTCATACTTCTGTATTATCATGGAAGCATTTTGGATGGCAGCTCTTCTCACGGATGTCATGCCCAGTGACAGTGAATATGTGTAATCAAAATGAGCAGATACAACCAAGACAATCCAGTATTTTCAATCATGGTTAAAAAAGTGAATTTCAACTTCACTTTTTAGTTTCTCTGCAATGACAAAGAATTGTTGTTGTTTCATCCCTCTCAGAGCACTCATCAAGATAGCTGCCAAGAAAGTCTTAAACCTGAATTGTTAACTATGTTAATTTATGTAAATTTCCTATTACTTTAATATTCTTGCCGGTGTTTATTACAGTGACACCTACTTTCTACTTACTTTTTCTCCTTTTCAGAAAACGTTTGGTAGAAAATCATGTAATGCTATATACATTCCGACAACTGCACCCCCAAAATAACTAAGTGTACAGCAAAAAAAAAAATCAAGAACAAGAAAGATTTAGTTCTGGTATCTCAACTTTTAACCTAAAATTTAGGGAGCTAAGATTTCTTAAATTCACAGAAATCATAGTATGAGCCACTGACATGAGGTCAAATTTCCACATGCTTAACCAAGAAGAAAGTATTAGTGTATGTATCTCTGTCCATAAATTAATTTAAATAAGTGCTCATCATTCAAGGAAGCTAATGGTAGGTGCATATAAGTAGAATTCTTCAAATCAAAATTTTAATCTAATTAGGTATAGAAAATGTAATTTAATTTTTGACTAAAATGTTTGAACATTCTTGAATTTACTACTATTTTTTTTAAAGCAGTTTCTTAGTCCCTACTGAGTTCAATTCAATTGTGATCAATACATTTTGGTAAAAAGGAAGCTACTATACAAAGCTTCAGACACGGCTGTGAATAAAACTATTAATACTCTGTACATTACAGCATGAGCAGTATAAATATTTCATGTTATGGGGAAGTTATCAGTCTACAGTTTTCTATTTGGGAAAGTGACAGACTACTCAGATCTGTCTCACATCCATTGATTAGTTGGTTATTTGTTTATTAAGTTTATGTACAAACCACAATTAGAAAATCTTTAGGGTTATATTCCTGTCTCATTAAAACGTACATCATGCTATGACCTGACACTACTTGTTATATCATCATCTAAGTTTTATTTTTTGAAAGGCACCAGCAAGTCCCTTCCTTTTCTTGTGAACAATTATGAACAGGGTGGCAGTTTCTAGAACATTCCTCTTTTCTTTCATCCTAAACTTAGGAGTTAGAGCCCTGTGTACAGATGCAGAGTCATCACTATTCAGTCATTCATCATGACAGATACATGGATAGATTTAAGCAGCAGGCTGCAACTTTATTTAACACTGGGAGGGGCATTATGTGTCCTGTCTCCTATTCTCTCTTACCAGGGATTTAACCATGTCCAGTTTGATGTTCAGGACTCCCACCATACAACCAATAACTCAGAGCACATCTGCCTGGGCCTACACCCCCATCCACACTGCCCGGTAGCTATTTCCAGCTTAATCTATTTGCTAAAGCCAAGGAGCCAGTTGTTAGCCCCTGCACCTGTCGAATGGACTTTGCAGTCTCTGAAATATCTATATCTATATCTATCTATCTCCTTGTGGGTGACCATGGAACCCCTGAGGTTTGACTTTTTTCTGTTTAAATTAGTGGGGGGAAAAGGGGAGGAGAGAACAGAAATACAGATCATGCTGACTAATACTAGGCCTAAAATCAAACCCATGAGGCATGATACTTAATATCATGCTAGTAAACTCTTTGTTTACTCTCAGTAGACTAATTTTGCCGGCAAGCATTCTGATCTAGGATCAGAGAACATCTGGAGTCCTCCATATTATGCTGGTGGCTCTAATTCTACCCTTCACGTATTTCCATAATTACAACCCCACCTCCTTTGCTAACGATGTTGCTGATAATGCTAATTAAAAAATCCACTATTGGGAAGTTCTAAGGGCTTGTCTCTACGAACACTTAAGTTTGTGGAGTGTACAGCTATTCCCATGGTAGTGTCGTGCACTAAACACCTAGGGTAGATTCTCCTGCCATACATTACAAGTTCTGTAATGCATTTTGATCTACCCCTTCTTTGAAACAAGAATAGTTTAAAGCGCTTAGGAAACATTTAGTGCATGGTAACAAGGTCCACACAGATAGCTAGTATAGGATAAAATTACACCCCAGCTTGCTACAAACTAATGTTCATACAGACCAGCCCTGATACTATGAAGAATCAGGCATCTACTCCATCGGAAAGCAGGCAAGTCACCTTTGCAGAGCACCTGATTTCCACTGCCTTTCTGATTAGTATCCCTCACAATTGTAACACATGGCACAGCATTTTAAATTCATATTTCTAGCCATTGCTAATTAGGAATGCAGCTTTGAGAGGCATTCAGACCACAGCAGACTTACAGTTCAAAAATATGATTTAAATTCTGTATTATCTATTTTATAAATCACATACACAGACTGTCTTTTTTTTTATCATAAAACTGTAAAGACACTCACTTGATCAGTTACATAACTGACTGAACAGTTCTAATCTTCTCTCTTTGACTAACGCTTTATACAACAGAAAAAGCTGTTCTGTAGTGATCGCACAGACAGGGTATTTGATTCATTTAAGAAAAAATGTAAAATCACTTCAGATTCACTGAAGGAACAGAGCAATTTATAAACTAACCCTGGATTGTAGGGGTCAGCATTGTACAACAATATTAAATTGCCTAGTTCAGTGTTCTAATGCAAACTGAATTTGCATTATAAGCCATATAGACCTTTCACTCAGCTGCATTTTGCAGTCTGAGGAGCCTACTTTTTAAAGCACATATTAATAATACATTGGAGCCATTTGTGCAGTGCTAAAGCACTGCAAATTTGTGTTTGCTTCTTTCTATATAGTATGCTGGTGAAGCACTCAATCAGTGAAAATGAATTGAACCCCAAGGCCAAGAATTCATCAAATTTATGATCTGATGAAGGTTATTATATTCAATTAATGGTTTTGCATATTGGCAGCCAATCATAAACATTAACTTAGTTAAGACTGATATTGAATTGTGTGTGTCTTCCTTTCTTGCTGCTTCTCCATGTTTCATCTAACTCTGCACATCTAACTCTGCATGTTTCCTTCCCAGTTGCCTCTTTCATCTCCATTGTTAAGGCTGACCTCGCTTAGAATGTGCAGCATCCAATATAATGAATATGCTACATGAGGCAGAAATTATTTTCTGACAGAAACAGGTCTTCAAAAGCTGAAATTTCTTTTTTAAAACTGCTCCATGCATATACCAGACACTCATGATCATCAACAGAGGGCTCAGTTTCCAGTTGTGTGTTCTGGACTTGGGGTGTATATATCACAGTTGCCCAACTCTCAAAACACAAATTTCAGAAGTGACAAATGATGATAGGAGTCTTACAGTAACAATAACTGCCAATTATTCTGAAATGTTTTTGATTCAACTTTTTCTTCAATGACACAAAACCAACATTTATGTGCATGTGTGGGAGGGGAGATGAAAAGAATTACTTCAATATAAGCTCTCAGTTGAAGCCTGAATAACACAACCTATGTATGTGTCACCCTTTCAAATCACACAGTCCATGTTTATATAAACTTCAGATAGATCACTTTGAAATACTGCACAAGAGACTTAAAATATTTATTTCTTATCCATCATTACAGGGATAGGAGACAGCTTTCTCAAGCAAAGGAGGCTATAAAATAATCTGTCAAAAAGTACAACTTTTTAGAGAGAGATGACAATTAATTATGATAAAACTAAATTTCACCACAGAGGTTGAAAACACACACTCTTAAGTGTCATGTTTATGTATACATATATGTGGAACCAATTACTCGTAAGATACAGTAAGCCATACTTAGTAGAGATATTGTGCTTCTTTTTTCTTCCTGAATGTTTTAGAATTTATCCATACAATTTCAATATATAAATACAAAAAAGAGATAGTTACATATCCCTTCAAATAACAAAATATATTAATATACTTTTCTGAACCAAGACAGAGCAGCCGTATACACAAACACACCTTAGTTCTTCATTATCGGTAAGGATATGATTTGTCATGGAGGTCACAGATTCCATGACTTTAACTAACCTCCATGACTTCTTCGGCTTCAGCCCTCATGGCTGCAATGGGGACCGGGATTGTCAGCCCTTGTGGCTACATCAGCAGCTGTGAGCCCCGCACAGGAGAGACTGGAGCTTTCAGCCACCACAGATACAGCAGAGACTGGATCCCCCTCAATTGGGTGGCAAGGCTCGGACTTCAGTCTTATCTCCCCCGAATCCCGCACTCCGGCAGTTCTTAGTAAAAGTCACAGACAGGTCTCAGGCTTCGGTGAATTTTTGTTTATTGCCCCCTTGGCCTGTTCATGACTTTTACTAAAAATAACCATGACAAAATCTTAACCTTAATTATCAGCAAAACCTCAGAAGTCTGAATAAAATAACTTCTCATAACAAATGAGTCTTTTTTAATGCAGCAAACTGACTGCTGCCTCCTAGTATTTCTAAGAGAACACCAGCTACCATGACTGCATTTTGTTTACTTGTTTGTGCAGCACTATCAGGGCTATCAATTGTAAAACACATTCTGTTCTCAGCTGCACACTTAAATTGATTTCAATATCAGTCTGGTGTCATGAATGCTCATTCAGGGGTAGAGTTTGGCTTGAAAGACAGAGGGTGGGATTTTCAAAAGTGCTTAAGTAACTAGCTCATCAACAGCAGTCCCACTGAAAGTCAGTCACTCAGACACTTTGGAAAATTCCATCCAGTGTATTGACTACTTGTTTCAGGATAGCAGGAGGAACTAACTTTATGGTATGTAATACCAAAATAGTGGTTTATTTTTTATTTTTTTTAAATTTCTCAGATAGTTTTCTACAAATAAATTGCTCTTACCTTTGGGATCTCATTTTATTTCTCCATTAAACCCCAAGCAGTGGAGAAATAGCAATTTTTGGAGTCAGAAGTTTTATGGGAATACAACAACAGTGAAGTTTTATCAAATTAGTGGATCAAATTTGTTTTCGGCAAGCACTGTGTGACATAGTAGCCTTATCTTACAGTTCTAAAGATCTAATAACTCAAATCTATGTTATCTAACCATTCATTTTCCCCATATCTAACTATTGTAAGCAGAAACATTCTATGTCCATTACCTGCCTAAAGAAACTATGTTGAACAAGCAGCATAGTCAACTATCTAAACATACTACTTGATAGAACATCCACTTACTTTCCATCCCACACGTGATCACCCCTGTGGAAAATAACCAGGTTATTTTTAGGGTCCAGGGCCAACCCTGAAACCTGGCCTAGTTTGAGGTTTACTCCAGGCCAGTCCACAGCCTCTTCTATGTGGAAATCTAAAAAAGAAATTCATACGGTATATTTATGTGAAAATATGAAATTGGTAGAGAAATCACTGATTTATGATAGAAGGACATGCACATTTCCTTATATGCAATATTTCTATTAAACGTGTTGCCATTTGATTCCAAGCAGTAACTTTCTTATGATAAATGTATATCATGCACAAGCACTGGCATCCTGAGCTATGAAAAATGACAGAAAAATTGAGAACCCCCCTTTGATTTTATTCTCTTCTCCATCTTAATAGCATATATGTGCACCGAATATTGTTTTAGTATCAATTGTATATGCCCCTGATACACTGAAAGAATGAATAAAATATATACAAAATTGCTCTCTCGAATAATCAGCATGTATAGTTCAGAGATAATTCTATTAACATCACATTAGTTTGGCATTTTGCTAAAATACTTTTAATATTTTCCAGTTTAATTTTAATTACAATGGTCTCAAAAGTGGGCAACAGAGCAAGCAGGGCAAGCCTATCATGCTTTTCACAACAAAAATGTTCCATAAAAAACACAGAGAGGGAAGAAATAAGCAACACAAAAGAAAAACAATGTGGTATAAACTATCAGTACCTTGAAGGATTTACTTTTGTGCTTTTGGGAGTCAATCACCTATGTACAGTCTGAATATAAGATCACACATTACATATTCCCAGTTAGTTTATTGACAAAAGGAGCTAGATATTATTAAGCATCTGAAAAGACCTAAAAAAAGGTGGGGTAGGGAAGGAGGGAATATTTGTCCTCATTTATCTCGTGACCCACTTTACGTCTGAAGACACAAATATCTGGTAGTTTTTACACAACCCAGATCTGATTTTGACACCATATACCAAAAGCACAGTAATAGAGCAAGAGAGCCATTCTACTAATTTGAGTCACTCTCCTTGTTTGTGTCAAAAAAGAAATACAGAACTCAGAAAATTAAAAAAAATACTGGTTTTGACCAATTTTGCTTGTGTTTTTTTTCTTTTTTTGTGCTTTTACCTCAAATTTTCTGCAGTAATAAAATGATTTCAGTACTGAAGATTTTTTTTGAGAGGGCTATTTCACCTTGTTCTTCAAAGAATGAAATTAAGTGAATCCAAAGACTTCTTGGCCAAAACAAAATAATTTAGAATTGCCTCTGAAATCCTTATGTCCCAATATCTAGTATTCAACCATCTTTTGGGTCCTATATTGCCATCCCAATCCAGGATGGTTTTACAGAGTAATACACTACCAAAGCCATTAGTAACGGTGGCTATAATCTTAAGAGTTAGTCATTATGATTTACACTTCCAGTGGCATCATATACACTATATTTATTTTAAAAAATGTGATGTAGCATTTTAAATTTGTAATGTAAATATCAGAGATTGATGAGTCTCCTGTCTGACCCATCACACTACTTGCAATAGCTTGCAATGGTTTTATTGCCTGAATTCCTGAGGGTAGCCAGCGAAGTATAATCCATGCAGAAACCTGAGTTATGTCCTTCAGCAGTGAGACGAAGAGTGCTTTTGATCTTGTGGCCATATTATTTGGTGTTCAGTATTGTTTATTTGTCTACATGCAGACATCTTACAATAGGAAAATAAACTGTATTTCTATATGACAACTGCTTCTCTAGAGGAGTATGTTTTTCAAATCCAAGTCTTTCTATTTTTGTGTGAGGAAAAAGTCAGTCACTTGTAAAATGAGACAATCAGATCTGTGAAACAGTATCTATTGCATGGCTTCTGAAAGAGAACAACAATTAGAACATACAAGAACAGATTCACGGGGAAATAGTTTGCCATACTTTACATTTAATTTTATTTGCAATAGTGCAGATATTAAATCCAAATATGTTGTTTAGTAAATACCCACTTTTAAAAATAAGCTCTAAAGTCATTTGAACAGTTCCTTCTTGCTTAAGTTTGAAAGGAAAGATCGCCCCATTACAAAGTATTACAGATGGATTTTTTCCTCCATGGAAAAATGTGATTTTTCCATACAGGAAAATGGTAAAAAGTTTCATCAGGCAGCATTATATTAAGAAGAATATCTTAATGGCAAATATCCACAAAGCAATAAATATCATGATGTGCTGGAAAAGTTTCTATATATGCACATGAACAAACAGAGAATCACTACTCATTTTTTTGTGTAAGAGTTTTTCTTGCTTAAAAATATATTCTATACACAGAAGGGGAGAACAAAGGGAGATGACAGGGGAGGCTCCTCTTTCCCCGAAGGGCTTGAGTGAAATTTTCCCCTCTCATTTTCTGCATGCTATAGTTTCCCCTCAGGCACCTGAAACCAGAACCCTATTCTGACACTGAGAACAGCAGAATGAGAAAGGAAAATTAAAAATAAAAGTCTTCCCATTTTTTAAATTTTTTTGTGGGGTAGGGTGAAGTGTCCCCTAAGCACTTCTTTTCCTTTCCACACTTCTTTTCACTGGTAGTGTCATTAAGTTGAGCCTGAGGGAGCTCAAGGTGAAAAAGATCCCACCCATACCTGTCTCCTGCACTCTCAGTGAGATCTACTGCTCAGTCACAATCACATTTGATTCCATTTTTTCCCCAAAAAAACCCTTGGTGCACTTTCAAGTATTGAACATCAAAAGAAGTTTAGCATAGAGGAGGAAAATGAAAATAGTAAAGAAATAACAACTACACATAAGATTACTGATCTAGATTATAACACAGTTTGGCCAGCCAGCGTGGACAGAGCCAAATCATGTTATAACTGGGTTTAAGTTGATGTGTTCACCTCTAGATCTCTCTCTCTCTCTCTCTCTCTGCATAAGCACAAGTGGTAAGCCACTGTTGAAAGATTTAAGTAGATGTGGCGATAGACGTTTACGACTTGAGTGTGGAGAAACAAAGAAGAACAAATATGTTATATAGGGATTAAAATTACATAGATCTCCCACTCAGCACCGTTTTTGACAGGGCATTAAGATAATAAATTTGATCACATTTGCAAGAATGAACAATTTAAGAATCAAGGACAAACATCTCCCAGCCTAGTTTTGTCTTCCACCTTTAATTTGCTAGGCAACTCTTGACTTTTTCATCTCAGAGGAGGATCCCAGTCAAAGTGATCGAGGTATTCTTCACTTGCAGATAGCAATTCATTATATCCAAGATCAATTCTGGAAACCATATAACTTCTTTAGTTTCCAGAGAACATGGTAGCCAGCTTCTCAGTGGTGCAGAGCCATTGTGAGCACATCACCCTATACTCTACATTCTCCATTGGCTCAGCTCCAAATCTACTTGTTTCACCATTTCAGAGTTGTAGTTATAATCTTCAAAGCCATCAGTGGTTCAGGACCCAGCTATATTAACCACATCTCCATCCATGACACACTAAGATAGCTGCACTTTTAGATAATGCAGATAGATTCATAGATTCCAAGTCTGAAAGTGACCAGTCTGATCATCTTGTCTGACCTCCCATATAACACAGGACATAATTTTTTCCCCAAAATAACTACAGCCCATCTTTTAGAAAAACACTGTATTGCATTTAAAAATGATCAGCGATGGAGAATCCACAACACCACCTCGGTAAAATGTTCCAATAGTTAACTACTCTGACCATAAGAAGTTTAAGCCTTATTTCCTGTCTGAATTTGTGTAGCTTCAACATCCAACCACTGAACCATTTTACACCTTTCTCTGCTAGACTGAAGAACCCATTATTAAATATTTGTTCCCCCTGTAGATATCTATGGACTATAAATCATGTCACCCCTTAACCTTCTCTTATTAAGCTAAATAAATTGAGCTCTTTGAGTCCATCACTATAAGGCAAGTTTCTAATTCTTTAATCATTCTTGTGACTCCTTTTTGGACCCTCTCCAATTTAGCAACATCTTTCTTGAAGTTTGAGCACCACAAATGAACACAGTATTTCAGCAGCAGATGCACCAATACTAACTATAGATGTAAAATAACTACTGTATTTTATGGGAATATTTGAGAGTAAATGCCGCACACTCAAGATGGAGAGTGAAGAGTAACTGAAGTTTTTATGGGTGCTCCAAGTGAGCATCTGCACACACCTGCACATTCTTGATTGGATTTTTTTTAAATCAGCAGTTTCTGTGGGTTCACACCTGTGCCCTAGAAACCCCAATGAAGGTAATTAGAGAGTGGATGGGCTCACCACCACTCCAGTTCCTTCTCAATCATGAAAGTCCAGTGAAAGACTTTGAGGCAGAGGGTAAGGACAGTGCATCCACAGGGATACATCTTGAAGAGTTCCAGGTACTGTACAAGGTAAGCGACTTCTCCTTTTTTGTGTAGAGTACCTATGGGTGCTCCACATCAGAAGACTCCCAAGCAGTATCTCAAATACAGAGGAGGAGGGCACTGAGCAGGTGGATTCAGTATGGATCACAGAACAGCATCACTGAAAGTGGAATCAGCTCTGGAAGCAGGCAAGAAAGTGCAGTACTGGGAAAACGTGTGCACCGAAGATCAGATGTCTGAGGTAGGCATGTTTTTCAGTAGAGTACCAGAGGCAGATTAAGCCCCAGTGGAATGAACAATCACCCTGGAGGGAAGAGAATGAACCCCTGAGGCTTTCTAATGTATTAAGGTGCATTCTGCAACCCATTTGTACAGTCACTGGCTGGAAATCAGATGTCCTTCCTTTCATTCTGGAATTGAGATGGAAAGCCTACGTCAAGTCCTATCTGTTGAGGCAAAAGGTGAAAGCTCTTCCTAGGTCCAGTGTATGGAGGCTCCTTTCTCCTCTCTAAGAGTGGGGCTTAGGATAAACTATCAGTGGGTGAATTCCTGATTAATGGGGAATTCTGAAGTAACTGTAGGTAAGAACTGAGGATGTGGATGTAGCGTCATCTTACTGCAGCAGAACACTGTGTATAGTGTGTCGGTCAAAGCTCCAAGCTTCCCGACCCTCCTGGCAGAAGTGATGGGTATGAAGGAGGTCTTATGGGATAATATAAAGAGGGAGTAGTTCTTAAAAGGTGGATTTCCACAGTGCATTGAGGACTAAGTTGAGGTCCTATTGTGGAGTTGGCTTCTTGATAAAATGGGAAGAGGTTGAACAGGCCTTTGATAAACCTCTTAGTGGTTGGATAGGTGAAGACTGAAAATCCTTTAATGGGGTAAAAGCTGTTATAGCAGTTAGGTGAACCTTTATGGAGTTCAGTGATAAGCCTGTGTTTTTTTAAATTCAGCAGGTAAATTAAAAATGTGTATCAGATAAGACTCTAGAGGAGATAGAGATGGGTGGCTGCATCACGTATGGAAGCATTTCCACTTCTGCAGGGAAGTTTTTCCTTGGGTGGGTTTTCTACTTTTAAAAAACGCTAGAGAGTAGACCTGTTCTGTATCAGAAAGCCATTCAGTAACCATGCCTTGAAGTGAAATGCCAAGAGATTGGGTTGGGTGATGGATCACAATTCCTGGTGAGGAGATTTGCTGTTAGAGGAATATAGAGAGGTAGTTGCAGAGACATGCAGACCACCTCTGGGAACTACACTTGGCTACTAATTTTTTGTTGTTTTGCTTGAGCACTGAAGGCTTCAGGGAAGCCTTTATATAGCAGTACACAAGGTCAATGAATGATTAGGGCATCTCCCATTGAGTTGTGGTCGCATCCTCCCCTCGAACAGAAATGTATTGGATGGAGATGTAGAGAGATCTATCTGTGGATGACCCCAGGTAAGACACCTCTCTTAGAATACCTTGTTGTACAGCTCCCAGCTTGTGGTTGATAATGGAAATGCCTGCTGAAGTAGTCGTCCCCTGTGTTCTGTAGTCCTGGCAGATAAACTGTTGAGATCTGTCTGCTGTGTGATATGCACCAGCTCCATAGTTTTATGGATTTGGCACATAAGGACTTGAATCTTGCTCCTCCTTGTCGATTCATAACACTCTGTTGCTTGGTTGTCCAGCATCATTCTGATTGAGTGATCTCTGATTGAGTGATGTAGGGTAGCAAGTGCTGGCAAGCATAACAAACTGCTTCAAGCTCTAAACATATTGATGCGGAGGACTGACTCCTGAGAAGTCCGTTTTCTCTGAACTGTGAAGTTTCGGACACGTGCACCACATCCAATCTGGGAGGTATCTGTAGCCATGATCCTTGTCAGAGGAAGCTTCACGAACAAAACTCTCATACAAACATCTTGTGGCGCCTCCACAAATTTAAAGAACCAAGAAGACCTCAAAGGTACAGACTCCCGCTTGGATAGACTGTGCTCATTGAGGGTATAGATGGTTCTCAGCCAGGCTTGAAGTCTATTAGTAATCTTCCTATGGTGTCAGAAATGTACAGGCTGCTATACGACTGGGAGTTGCAGACAAGTGCTTGCTGTGGTTTGTGGGCTCTGCTTCATTGTTGAAATGAGGCTGGACATTGTGGCAAATCTGTCCATGGGCAAGTATACTCTGGTGGTGGGCGGGACCAAAGTGGCCACAATGAAGTCTATTAGTTGAGGGGTGTGAAAGGAGACCAGAGAATGAAACAGAAACAGGGCCATGCTGGTTGCTTTCTGTACCTTGAGAAGTGAGTGACCTTTCAGGAGCCAACCATTTAGCTAGGGAAAGGCAATTATTTAGATCTGGTGAAAATGGGCTGTGGCAGCTGACAGCACTGTGGTACAGACCGTTGGGGCAGTACAGCAGCTGAAGGGTAGGATATGATATGGTAGCCGTATCTGCCTACCACAAATCATAGGAAACTTCCATGAGATGGTTGCATGGTGATATGATAAGCATTGGGACAGCTGAGGGAGACAAACCAATCTTCTGCGTTCAGAGAAGTTGCCTCAAGAGACTTTTGTGAGAAGGATGCCTGAAGAGGGAAGGGGTGGGGCCACAGAAAGAAGCTGAACTGAATGGAGTAACCTGTGGAATCACCTCCAGGATCCACCTGTCTCAGGTGATGAGCTCCCAGGAAGCTAGAATACGGGAGAGATGATCTCCATAATGGTGGGTGGGGAATAGGTGTAGCATAGGAGCTGGAGAGTGTTTGTGACCCTCAACTAATGGGAAAAAATGGTTGTTTTGAGGCAGTCACTGACTCAGTGGTCACTATAGAAGACAGATGGCCCTTTCTTAGTGAACCTGCATTTTTTCCTAGGCAGTTTAGCCACCTTATGGGCTGACAGGGGACTGGGCGAGACTGTTGAGCCATCCACAATCTACTGTATTTTCTCTATTGTAAAGTGTATAGATGCCCAGAGATCATAGTGTCACCCAAGAGTCTGAGAGAATGAAGGGATCCATCTGTGGCATCACTAAACAATCTGGGCCCTTTGAATGGAAGGCCCTGAATGGTATTTTGTACCTCCCAGGGGAAGCCAAAGGACCACAGCCAAAAAGCTCGGGGCATGACTATTACCATAGCCACGGAATATGCAGCTTTATTGGCAGCATCAAGTTAGGCCTGGAAAGACACCTTGGCAATTGTCTAGCCTTCTGTTCTGAGGGTTAGAAATTGTTTCCCCTAATACTGAGGGAGGTGTTCAACAAAAGATAAAAGCTTTGAATAATTTGTAAAATTGTATTTTGCTAACAGGACTTGTTAATTGGCTACTCTGAATTGCAAAGAAGCTGAGGAATAGCTTTTGTGGCCCAGAAGGTCCAGTTGTTTTCGCTCGTTGCCAGATAATGTTGCTTGTTTGTTTTGTTAATGGCCTGGATAACCAGGAAGTTGGATGTAGAGAGGGAGAAAATACTACTCCGAGCACATGGATGTAATGTAATATTGTTTTGTCAGTCTGTTTACAGGCAGGCAGTATAGCAGCTGGAATTTGCCATGTTCTCCTGGGGCCAGGAGAGCATCATTGATGGGCAAGGTGATTTTACCTTGAGGAGATGTCTGAAGGATGTCCAACAGGGAATGTTGGGTTTCCTGTATGCCCTCCAATGGAATAGGTACTGTCACTAGTATACATTTCATAAAGTTTTGAAAGGCCATGAAATTATCAGCATAAGGTGGTGGGGGAGGCATGACAGTCTCGTGTGGTGGAGGAGGAGGATTTGTGGAAAGGTGGTGCTGCTTCTCTCTCACCCGAGTCTTCCTTCTCTGTAAGATCCTCCTGGGGAGCAGAAACCAAGCGTGGCTGTTGTTACTCCTCACATGTCCTCTTATGAGATAGGACCTTGTAAAACTGGTTGTCATAAGGGGCTGCAATAAACCCACTGTGGTGGGGCATGAAGAATGGGGGCAGGGCCCCAAAGTTGTCCTTGCCAAGGTTGCTGAGTGAATCTCCTGTTGGGAGTTTCCTCCTCAGGGAGGCTATAATGTGGAGGAATCTCAGAACTGGATGAGAAGTCATCACTATATTTATCAAAGGGACAAGTGGTGATAGTACCAAATGGTAAAGTCAGCATTGGGGCCCAAAGAAAGTCCTGTCATTGTACTGGTAATGGAGGTCAGTGGTTGGTTGGCTAGTGAGACTTTACCAGAGGATGTCAGTACCAGCTGGAAATACCTCTCTGTACCTTACAGAACTTTGCATGGGACTGATGATCATGCTGGTACCAGAGGATGAGTACCATTGAAGATGGCAGGATTGGCGGGTAAGTAGCTCTGGGAGGTTAGTTAAATACTTGTGGAGAGTCTCTTGGTACCTCTCAGTAACAGTGATTCAGGCTCTTCCAAGATTCAAGGGTCCTTATGTAAGAAGAGCCTGGATAGTACTGGTGACTCTGGGTAGGGACTCCATAGGAGTCAGTATGTCAGGGCTACCAAAGTGCAATTGGTGTGCCCTTCAGGCTTGGCTACAGAAGATAGAATCAGTGACTACTTCAGCTGGGCTTTGGAGTCCTTTAGTTTCAAAGGCCACTCAAGGTTATTGGTTCTTTTTGGTACATATTGTGGTGGTCTTAGCCAGTGCTGTGGTCTCGGTACCAAAGGTGATGGGAGCCCATATCGGGACATGAAGTCTCCTGAGACCCACTGAGGGGGCACTTTCCCCTTCTCTTGTCCCATTCTGGAGAATGGGGTCTTTTCTTCTTTGAAGGTCCGGGTGGTTCAGTTTGCTTACTGTTGTGGCAAAGATGGTTGCTGAGACTCTCTGAGCAACCAGGTCAAAGGAACAAGAAGTGTGAATCAGACCCCCAGGCCCCAGAGGGCACTCCATCAACAAGAGTTTTAGTCGGTCCTCTCTTCATTTCTTAGGTCTGCTTTTAAAGCCTGGAGAGGACACGAGTTTCTCAGAGACAGCCTGAATGTCTGTTGCTGCAGGAGAAGACCTACAGCAGGTCTGGCAGGGTTTGAAGCCTGGGGTTTGGGGCATAACGGTGGCTGTGGATCAAGGCCTGAGGGAAAAAAACAAAGGCCCAGTAAATGAGAAAGGGAAAGCAAGACCCCCCCTGCCCGAAAAAACACAAACTGTGCTAAATAACAAAAAATAAAGCAACTAAAAAAGAAAATAAAAGGAAATAGATTAAGTGAGATAACTAGCTACACAACTTGCTACCTAACGTACACTGTGACACTCTGTCTCAAGTTGCAGGTGGCTGAGATGGAAATTGGAGTGGCAGTGTGTCTGTCACTTCCCTTCAAATCACTTGTAGCAAAACACAAGGTTTTCTAGGATGCAGGCATGGACCTGCAGATACTGCTAACGAAAATCTCTGAGAAAGAGTGCAGGGGCACACAGGCATCCTGATGTGGAGCACCCATAGGGATATTACTTGAAGAAAAACTTAATGATGCATATGTGTGTCTGTCTGTCTACACACACACACACACACACACACACACACACACACACACACACACACTATTTACCAATTCAGGCTATTTAGGTAAGAAAAATATTGAGATGTAGATATAAAAAAAGCAGAAGTAAAATATTACTGAAATTAAAACTTAAAAACAAAGTTAAACTAATACTAAATATCAATACTATTAAACTAGCACAAGTAATAGAAAGTGGGTCTAGTTCTAAGAAACCTTAAGAGTTTCACGTTTATATGAGTCACGTACTAGACAAGAGGAACTGGCAACTAAGCATGTACATTTTAGTGTGATTTTTGTTTTATTTTTGCAGTGTCTTCATCTGCAGCCAAAACATACATTTTTTTAAAAGTACATGAATAAAACAATTAAAATAATTTTGCATCCAATGCATCCAGTTGCTTCTTTCCAAGCTGAAATCCGCTACTGAGAAGCCACACAATATTTCATGATAGTGCACATAAATACTTTCCTTTCCAGAGAGGTAATGTGTGATTAGACTTTTTCCCTTTATTATAACCACTCTTTTGCCAAAAGATGGCGCTGATAACTTCCTTATAGTTCAGAATTTCTGTGAAAAACCAGTGTTATATAGATTTAAAAGGGAAAATAAACTTTGCTATTAAAATAGTTAACGAAAACATTTCAATTTTTCTTCTCATTTCAAAAACTTGAAGGTAGGTCAACTGTACAAAGTAACACCTGCCCACTCCTGAAAGCAAATAGCCAAACAGAAACCCAGAATGTATCAATCAACCAAACCCTATACTTGCAACCAAAAATATTGATGTCACAGCAATACTGAAAACAAGTTGGTGCTTCTTTCTATAATCAGGACTCACACTAAATGGTGCATCAAGCAAGCATTTTATTCAGTTCACAGAAATTGACCCACTCAATCAATTAAAATGGAAGGGAATTTATTCTAACATTTTTCTTTTCAAAATCATATTTTTTTAAGGCTATGGATCTAGAGAATTTACTTTTCAGGAGAATACGCGTTTCTTGGTCAGAAGGCCTGATTTTCCATGTGCATCAGTTGAACTTCACTGTCTTTAACGGTGCTATTCCTGATGTACACTTGTATATGGGAGAAGAAAATCAGGGCTATAGTAGTGAACATGCCTCATCCTTTCCTCTCTAACTCTCTTGCCAATAACTGTGGCTGTATTTCATTTAAAAACAAGTAGCAACGCCTAGTACTAGAAGTCCAATTCTCTGGTCTTCTATTAAATATTAAATCCTGTATTTAGCGATTATAACACTGTATTTGAACTGCAGAAAGCATTCCATGCTCATATTTTAAATTGCAAATAAAAATCAAATGGAGGATGAATAATTTATGGGTGTAAGGAAAATGTATTTGGAAACCGCAAGCTGGCTATTTGCAACATAAAGGCAGCCTGTGCTGCTACAGCTGACACACACAAATAGCTGCCATGCATACATAACAGATACTCTTCACATGCTGTATTATCTGCCTTTCCACATTAGCGAAACTAAACACAATCAATATCACAGAGACTACAACACAAGTAAAACAAATATACTTTTGTGGTTGTTGCTGTCATAGAAACCTGAAGGGAACGAGTTTTAATCTGCTAATTAGAGTAGCCAATCTTGGTTTGAAATAAAAAATAAATAAATATTTGCCTTCTGGACCATTCCTCGATAACAACAACTACTTTTCTTCATTTAGGGGAAAATAGTTAGTGGAACTACAAGAAATAAAGCGTACAAAATCTTGATGTTTGACAAGTCAGTCAGCTGAAAAAAGTCAACAAGGGTGTGAAGCTCACCCCATTAGTAATTCCAATGAAGCCAGATGCATAAAGGGAAAAATAAAACACTTTAATTCACTACTATATCCATATTTGTTTACTTCAATTTAGTTGAATGCCAAATTAACGCCAATTTGTTCAATCCTCAATGCTTCAATTTAACAGCCCCAAAAGTGAACTACTTGGATCTGATTATTCTAACTCAATTTTTCCAGCACACTATAGCCTCTCTTGATAATGGGAGGGAAAAGCTTATGATTTATGTAATCATTGAGAGATATAAAAAGACAGTTTTCATAAGTACATATTTTTGAAATTATTTCACGCATCAACTGATATTCCCTTCAGATTTTGCTAATGTGGATCACAGCTCTTACTTTGCAGTAGTACATTACTTAAAATGAACCCCTAACCCACCTCCAGTATGTTCTTTTTCCCAGCTTCCCTCACCATGCTGTAAAGAGAAATGCCTGTTCTCTGGTGGCCTCAAGGTGGATTCTAGTCTGTGAAATTTGTGAATTCTGTTTCTGGCGAGACTAGTATTGGCCCTTTCATCGTGATTTGTAACCTCTCTGGCATCAAACCAGCCAAGATCCTTCTTTTGAACTACATTAGCAATCTCAGCTACAAGATCTGAGTCTGCTTTTTCGGTAGGGTTATACTTATGCACATGAACAACATCTTCCCTTTCTCCTAGCAGCTTGGAAATGAGTGAATAGAAATCACCTGTACAGAAAAGAGAAAAGATAAGAAGGGGAGGGGGAGATTATAATAGATTATAAAATTTTCTACAGTTTTAGCAAACTATAGTAATATAAAAGTATTCATACAGTCATTGTATGGCTAGTGCATGAAGGAACCGTTTTCAGTCTTTCATACATTTGAATGAAGAAAGCCTGTGGCATGAAGAGATATCAACCCTTTATTAGCCTTAATTTACATAATAATGACCAATTTTTCCTGACATGTCAGGACCAAAAAAGAGCACCT
Source organism: Dermatemys mawii (assembly GCA_007922305.1). NCBI lineage: Eukaryota > Metazoa > Chordata > Testudines > Dermatemydidae > Dermatemys > Dermatemys mawii. Next base: position 3,176,706 of record ML677336.1, on the reverse strand, counting down.
CACCTCTTTAGATGTTCTTGGGAACAAAGAATGCGTCCATGATTTTAACAAGAACTTCAGTAAAGGATATTTACAGAGCACTGTGCTGGATTCAGAAGCCAGAGTACTGGAGACTTATAAAAGATAGATGAGAATTCTGTAGTCTTGTCAATTTTATCATTTCTGAAGTCAATAACGATAATAGGCATATATGTTAAAAATATCTTTTTTTAAAGTATTATTGTTTAAGAAGCCCAAGCGATAAAAAAGAAAACCTAATCTGCAATAATTTCAACATAATGTGCTGCAGAAAGCAGACTCACTAGTTCACAAGATATATTTGCAGACATTTTTTAACTAGACATAGTAGCATTCTTCAGTCCATTAATGCAGATTGCAGAAGACTCCTTCCTAAAAATCACTCCCCAAGCAAACAGGAAGCAGTTGTACCTATAGCATTATAACAAATCAGCATGCTTTCCCAACACCTATCATGCCTGTATCAAGTTCTAGAATGTTTGCCCAAGAACAGAGAAAAAGAAAAATTAACCTACCTGTAAAACGCAGATTTTTTTTTTTTTTTTGCTAAAAATCAGTTTTAACTATAATTATTTATGTTTACTCCTGTAAACAGACTTAAAATGGTAACAATGAGTGCTACTCTTAGGGATTCTGCTGCCCTAAGCCAAACTAGCCTATATATGCTCCACCAGCTTGCAGTCACCCGCACAATAACTGAACATTTTGCTGCTCTAAGCAAATGTCAGTTCTGTATGTTAGAGCCACAGGGGAACAGATATTCAACTAATAAATGATGCTTTTAATTTGTGCTAAATATATAGTGACTAGTCCTTCCATTTCATTCGTACACCTATTGAAGAGATAAGTTATGATTAAGGAATTTATTCTTTAATTTTTAAATTACACTTATAGTATCATCTACATTTTAAAAAAGTTTTATATTAAGTGGTAGGAAGTCAGAATGGTAACTGTCTAAGCTTCAACTAATTCACTGATAATTCATGATCATTAACTTGGTAAGGGGAAAATTAAGTCTTTCAAAAAAAACCCTAAGAGATTCTGTCATGTTTATAAACAGCCCTGGTTCAATGATTTCAACTAGGCTTCCAATCAGTGGCCTTCAAAGAGGAATATCCCAGGTGAAAACTTCTGTCAGATAATAATTGCTGAAGTAATAAGGCCAATTTCAGCAAAATGAACAAAGCAAATCAGACCTGAACAAAATTTGTTATGCCATCTATGCCATTCTAAATGGCAGTCTACTGCTAAATTCAACTAACCTGTTCCAAATGCAGATTTACAAACCAACAACCCCAAACATTTAAAAACACATTTAGATAATCAGTTTTGTATACAATATGTATTTATTCTTCCATGGGGTCTATTTGGGTTCATAGCTGGGGCAGTTAGTACAGGCCACCATTCCCGTTGCCTGTGCTATTGCAGCTAAACTACTATTTTTCATTCATCACGTTGTACTCTGTGAAGGTGAAGAGGGCTCAAGTTGCTGGATTCTTAGGCAAACAGAAAGGAGGGCTTTATTTCTGACTAAAAGGCAACCACCTATCAGCACAGTCCTAATAATTCTGAATCACATTTGAGCACCTCTCTTTTCATTTTAGTTTCTGCTCTGCAGCAGGGACTGCCTGGAGCAGCAGTACTTTCAGTCAGGGGTCTGAGGTCTCCAGAGGGGCTACAAGCAGATTTCAGGGGATCTGCCAAGCAGGGCTGGAATTAGACTCACAGGGGCCCAAGGCAGAAAGCTAAAGCCCGACCACCTGGGCCTGAGCAGCTTAGCTTTACGGGGCCCCCTATTTGTTGCCTCCTATTGACAGCCCTGGAACAAGTGTACTGTGGAGTTTTTATAGAATGTTGAGGGGCAGGGTGTCTCAGAAAGAAAAAGGTTGAGAACCCCTGGCCTGGAGCAAGCCTGCTTGTACCTACTGAGGCTCTGGGAGAATAGGCAGATGCAGTGGAGACAGAACAGGAACAGTCTGGATCTTCAGAGAGTTTGACACACACCCTTCCTGCCAGTGATGAACAAGACTGCTTATACCTCTAAAGCTACTAATACAGTGAAGGCCTGCTGCATGGAATCAATATGAGGATCTGTGGATCTGAGTATGAAAGAGAAAGACTTAACAGGAAAGCAAACATTCAGCAGCGATTGAGACAGAATCCTTGAAGCATGACCATGTGGTCTGGGGAGATACTACAAAAAAAGCCACTCTACTAAGGAAGAATCATATTTAGGAGGGCTGAGGAAAGGTACGTCAAAGAGTCCAAGGGGAAAAAAGCATCTGTTTGAGAAAGAATTTAAGAATCCTGGGAAAAATCAGTTTCGGAGAAGTTACAGGTCTTTTAAAGGAGGGAGAAGGGCAAAAGCGGATCAGTAAATTGTCTGGATCACTACCAGTAGCTGTCGCACTGATTATCATGCTTATCACCAAAAACAGCAAGGTCAATAGGCCTATGCAGCAGCCTCAGCACAACTAAGCCTGAGAGGTTCTTGATTTGAGCGACCACGAGAAGAGTCTCTCTCTGCATCCTTTCTGAAAAGATCTCTGTTCAAACTGTTGAGGAAAGTGGTTTTAGAAGAGAAGGAAGCTTATCTATATTTGTCCTCTGGGATGTTTGTGTTAGGACTGTGACAAAGCTCCAAGTTTGTACTCGTGGGTCCTGCGCTTCCTGGCAGATTTAGGAGCCTCAGAAACTCATCTAGGCCCCAGAGTGACCTCCCTTTCTCAGTATAATTGGCAAGAGTCACTGCCTAGTGAGTTACCTTCATCACAGGCCAGTATGGAAGGTGGAAAGAGCAGGGGGGAGCCCGGGCCCGCCCTCTACTCCGGGCTCCAGCCCAGGGACCCTAATAGTATCAGCTAAGATGGCTGACCTTTTATCCACAAAACACAATACAATTCCTTGGGCTACTTCCCCACAGCAGTCCCTGCTTCTTCAAACTCCACTTCACCCTTACCTCAGGGCCTCTTTCCTTCTGGATGATATGTTGTCCACCACTCAGTCTCACCAACAGCACAACCTCCTTCCACAGCTCCTGACACCCACAGCCCACCTGACTAACTGGGAGGTTTTTATCTGGATTCAGCCAGTCCCTGATTGGCTTCAGGTGTCCCAATTAGGCTAGCTGTTTCTACTCCTTTCTAGAAGGTTCTTAATTGGCCCCAGGTGTCTTGATTGGTCTGGAGTAGCCTTTGTTTGGCTATTCAGGGAACAAGGACCTGCACATCCTGAGGCTGATATACCTGCCTTCCAGAACTCTCCTATATCCTTCTGGTCTGACTCCGTCACAGGACTCAAACGTGGACTTCACAAAAACACATCTAATTAACGGTCTCAAGAAACCCCTTGCTTAACTTATGAAACTGCTTACTTGACCATTTTTGATTAACATGTTATTGTCATATTAACACAATAGATAAGGGGTGAGAAATTTGGGCTAGCTGGATTACTTCATGGACACATCTGAAGACTCCCAACTGCAGACAGAAGAAAGGCCATCAGACATCTGTTGCTGTATCACTTGAAAACTGCTCTAGACTTTTGAGGGTTGGAGTGTTTTTACTACCCTGTTGTAGATGTGTGTAAGTGCTTGAGACTAAATACAGTGTGGCTTTAAGTAAGAGCACACTTGTATTATATTGCTTGCGTCAGCCATCTATCAATTGAATGGCTGTCCCCCCACTGATTTATTTCCTGCCACTGCCTTGCCAAGAGTAAAAGCTACCAAGAGCTCTATGTTCAGAAAACCTCAGGTAACAATATGGCTATGTATCAGAGAGATTTTAATGAATTTTCATTCCAGTCAGACTTAATCCATGTCATTGCCTGTAATACTCAATTTGAGACTACATTTACTAAAATATAGTTTTGCAATCTTCAGATTCACAATCTTTTTTAAAAAAACTAGCTTTGCTATTTTTTAGAACAAAAAAGTGACCTTCATGCTATGAAATGAGATAAGCCAGCTACATCCACTTAATATTTTCCTTAATATAAAATGAGGTATCTAATAAAAAAATATTTTCCTTGATGATGTGATTCACATTTGTCTCATACTTTACTGGACTATATCTTCACTTATATCTGTAGTTTTATGATTGGTAACTGCTGCTGGACAGTCTTTAGAGTGTTACAGAAAGTAAACAGGGAAAGTCCATCACCATATTACTTCACAAATAACAAAAGCCTAATGGCAAATCCATTGAAAACTGAGGGTATGTCTACACTGGCAAGGTTCTGTTCCACAAGTTATACTACTTTTATTTAAATGCTGGAATGAAACCACTGTTGCAGGTCCACACATTAGCACATCCAGATTAGCAGTTCTTGCAACAGCAGAGAGAGCAGTGCATTGGGGTAGTTATCCCATTGCGCAACTGGCCGCAGGGTGCTTTGGGAAGGGTTTGCAGTGCCTCATGGGGCAGGCACAGTGTCACATGATGCAGGTTTCTTAATCCCATTGTTCCATGGGCATCCTACTACACATTGCCAGCTGCTTTTTAACTGAAGGAGGAGGGGCAGAGTGTGCAAAAGGGAGAGAAGTGTGTATGGAAGGGAAGAGAGAGAAACTGTGTTTTGCGGGACAGCATGTTGTCATGTATGTTCAGACAGTGGCTGGAAGCAAATCAGTCCTGAGGCATGGGGAGGGTGAAACCCCGCTATCAACCCCCACATCCTTCTCTGGGTGCTCTCTTTCACACACACCCCCCCCACACCCCTGTGTTCAATAGCACAAGCATTCCACAATAATGATTTGCTTTGTGTCCCGGAGCAGATCAGCGCAGCAGGCAAGTGCTTTCAGAAAGGGTGCTTTGAAAGGGGAGGGGCCCATGTCTCCAGGGAAGCCAAGTTCAAAACAATAATCAAAGCAGTCACTTGAGGCATTATGGGACAGCTCTGGAGGCCAATTACAGTGCAGAAAGCAATCAAGAGTCTACACTGGCAATAGAGCACTGGAGCCTCTGTGCAGATAGCCTCACGACTCTTCTCCAGGTGTTTTTTTTTTCTTTGCAGTGCTGCAAATGACGAGTTTCTGCTTCCACGTGGCTTGTACACATCTGCAGTTTGAACGCAAAAAGCTGCTTTCCTGCACAGAAACTTGCCAGTGTAGACAAGCCCTGAAACATCCCATTTAAACTGAATACTTGTTTTATTATTCTCTCTCTGCTCCTGGAATATGCAGTTTATTCCCACTCCCATGACTTTCTGTGCTCTAATTCTCTCTTGGATCACTGGAAATCTGGTTTCTCCCCTTTCTACTACACTGAAATGGTATTTGCCAAGGCCATCAACAACCTCCTTGTGATCTAATCACAGGACTTCTCTATTTTCATCTTCCAGCAGCCACTTTCAGCACTGTCAATCAGCATCTCATTTTTGAGCATAATGCCATTACGTAAAGTCCTGGTTCTCATCCTTCCTCAACTCCAGCATTTTTCAGTGGCTCCACCTCCTCAGGGTTTGATCAGTCCTCCTCCCCGTTCTTCCCATACTCTATCTAGGGGTCCTCAGATATCACTGCTAGACCGAAGACTCTCAAATCCACCTCTCTATCCATCATTTCATTTAGGGTGTCTCAGATCAACTCAAATTCAGAATGGTGGAACCTGAACTTTCTCTTCCCTTCCAAGCCTCCTTCTTTCTACATCAGTATCAATAATTCCATTATTCTTTCTGTCATCTGATTTGTAACTTCTATACCATATTGAGCACCTCTCTTTCCCTTTGCCCCAATCCAGGCTGTCTCTAAGTAATAGTGCCATTGAGTTCTTCCTCTGTTACATCATTTGTAAGAACCAGGACTGCACTAAGAAGTTCAGGCAGCCTGAACAACTTATTTCTAGCAGTCCCAAAATACCATTGTGTGAAAGCATTATATACAAAAAAATTACATTAAAATATTTTAAGATTGCATTTAAATCAAGCACTGAAAAGTTAGCAAAGGTCAGAATTAAGGTTGATACTGTTACCTGAATTTCAGAAGTGACAGAGTTCTGTGGCACCTTAAAGACTGACTAAAGTATTACAGCATAAGCTTTCGTGGGCTAATACGCACTTCGTCG
>ML677336.1:3118949-3170523 GCA_007922305.1 Dermatemys mawii | reverse complement strand
TAAAGTATTACAGCATAAGCTTTCGTGGGCTAATACGCACTTCGTCGGATGCATGCAGTGGAAGTACTTGAGGAAGTACTTCCACTGCATGCATTCGACGAAGTGCGTATTAGCCCACGAAAGCTTATGCTGTAATACTTTAGTCAGTCTTTAAGGTGCCACAGAACTCTTAGACACTTCTGCAATTCCAGACTAACACAGCTACCTCTCTGATTCTTACCTTAATTTGTCCCCCATGTGCATTATGATAGTCTTTAACTGTATGATCACATTATTTTTCCACAGGACCACTGAGTCATTCTGTGAATAAGTAGCTATTCAATATCTCTCTGTGCTCTCCTCATTTAGTGTGTGGCCCCAGGCCTTATTTACTGCACACTATCCAAACCCTAACTAAATTTTTAAAAAAAGCCTATTAATTTTGTTCTGGTTGCCTCACCATTGTATGAATGTTTCACAATCATTAATGACTATCTGCACAACACACCTGTGAGATTAGGGGGGTATTAAAATTTACAGATGGAGAACTGAGGCACAGAATGATCAAGACCAAAAATGGAAAAAGAAAAAAATGTTTCCACTAATTCTGGGTGGTCAGCTTGAAACACTAGACACTGATTTTTCACAAAACTTATCGTTATAGAACGCAGAATATGTTCAAAGCACAAGTCCAATCATTTCAACTACACTGTAAGGATCAGCACTTCTGCAAATTTGGCCCCAGGTGTTTCATATTGTGCACTAGAACATACAGTTAGTGTGAGGAACACAAAATTAGTCACCATCTATGAAAAATTTGGTTGATATGACTTGCCCAGTGTCGCACAGAAACTCTGTGGCAGAGGCAGGGATACAATCCAATTCTCCAGGGTGGCACAGACCTGCCTTAGTCATAAGATTGTTCTTCCTCTCCCTGCAATCCTGTACCTTATTCACTATACACCTTCCAACTTCTGCAGTAAATGAAGCAGTGTCCTACAGACAACAGTGTCTTTCACTACACAACCCAGAGCAGGTCCAGCCTGTGCACTCAATGGGGCAGGAGTCTTGTGGGGAAAATAAGATGTAGCCATGTAATTAAAGACTATTATAATGCATATGCACAGGGGGGCTTAAATCAAGTTGCAGGGCAACCTTAATCCTGGAATATCCTAACTTTTGAATGCTTGACTTTGCAACTGTAATGTTCTTTTAACTGAAAGGGGAGAAAAAGTATGTAATTTCCTAATTTTTAAAAAATTGAAAAAAAAATCATTTAGAACCATATAGACTCCCAGCTTGGGTTACTAGCAGGGTCGGACCTTTAGATCCACAGCACAGATCTCTGCTATTTGATCTAAGGGGATAATTGATAGCAGTGGCAGGTTGTCATTCTCTACGTGGGTCAGCCATTAAAAGGGGCTAAAATGCATGCTTTCCCAAAGGATTTCGCAGGTACTTGCTAACAACAGAAGAACAGTGAGACTGAGGAATCTCACGTTCAGTTTCACGTATAGAATAAGAGGTACTATATGCACAAAATACTTACAGTCCTAGATTCTAAATTCCTTAGGCCAGACACTAGGACTCTTTTTTTCTTTAAACTGTTGGTGCCCATTACACATTAATACTGATTACTAAAATTAATTTCCTTTATATCTCTTATAACAGAAAGAAAACTTCTTTCCTTTATGTATCTATATCGATAGATATATTAGTCTGCAACAAAACCATAACTAATCTAATGTTTTCCCTCAGTCTCTCTGGTTTATTTACTATAAATCAATTAACAGTTCACTGTAGCTTTTCCAGTGAAAGATTTTTTTCACAACCATATTTTGACACCCGTACTGAACTCCGAGTTCATATATTTCCCCCTTTTTATTTTTTCTTTCAGGACACACTGTTTAAAAGGAAACTTTTCTCTTTGTGATTAAATCGGATGCACATGAAATGAGAGAACTTCCCATTACTACAGGGGTGGCCTTAAATCATGAGCTTTGAATTAGTACTCCAAGCCCTGGCAGTTTGATAAACTATCACCTATCTCTGACTATTCTGTTGTTAGGAAACAAATTCTGTAATTGTCATTCAGCAGGCTTCCTACAGCTTTCTAGAGTATTCAGAACTGGAGTTGATACATGAGTTCAATAAGTAAGCGATACCTTGCTGTTTTTTTTAAGCTAAAGGGCTAGGGAAAGCCGACAGGTACGGAGGAACACGTGGTTTGGACAGCGTCATCCTTTAGCGAATGATTTATTAAAGGGGATAATGTATACCCTCGTAAAAAGAAGAGGATAGAAGTTTCTAATGTACAGGTAGGAACGGAAGAGAAACATTTAAATAAAAGAGTCCCATTCAATTACATCACATGAACATGCTTGTATATAAGTGCTAGAAGTCTAAATACTAAGATGGGTGAACTTGAGTGCCTGATATTAAATAAGGATTTTGATACAATAGGCAACACAGAAACTTTGTGGACTGATGATAATCAATGGGATATGGTAATATCAGGGTCCATATACATCCCATATACATATATATCCCAAAACATATAGGAATGACAGAGTAGGTCATGAATCAGAGGGGTAGCCGTGTTAGTCTGGAATTGCAGAAGTGACAAAGAGTCCTGTGGCACCTTAAAGACTAACTAAAATTTTTTAGAGCATAAGCTTTCGTGGGCTAATACCCACTTCAATTTTAATACCCACTTCAGTTTCAAATTTTAGTTAGTCTTTAAGGTGCCACAGGACTCTTTGTCAGAGTAGGTCATGTTAGTGGTAGAGTAGCCACTATGTGTGAAAGAAAGCAGAGTCAAATATAGCAAAAATCTTAAATGACTCAAATAGTACCACAGAATCTCTATGGTCAGAAATTCCATACTTGAACAACAACAGTATAGCAGCAGGAATATACTACCAATCACCTGATCAGGGTGGTGACGGTGACTGTGAAAGGCTCGGGGAGATTAGAGAGGCTACAAAAACAGAAAACCCAATAATAATTGGGGGTTTCAACTATTCCCATATTAACTTGGAACATGTCACCTCAGGATGGGATGCAGAGATAAAATTTCTAAACACCATTAATGATTGCTTCTTGAAGTCTGGGAACCCACAAGGAGAGAGGCAATTCTTGATTTTCAAGAATCAGAAGATTTCTTCTAGTTCTAAGTGGAGCACAGGGTCTGGTCCAAGAGGAGCATATAACTGAACTGCTCGGTAATAGCGATTATAATGTAATTAAATTGAACATCCTTGGAGGGGTGTGACAGGGCAGAGAGGCCCCACACTGGCACTGCAGGGGTTAACTCTTCCCTCTGGGCCGAGGAAGCCACACCCCAGAAGCCCTGCTGGGCATGCTCCAACTGGAGGAACAGTATAAAAGACTGCAGAGCTGCCCAGTTGGGGCTGACCGCCGGAGGGGAAGGATGCCTACTATCAGCTCCTATGGAGGCACAGCCAGGATCCTGGGTTCCAGAGGCCAGCCCAGCGGAGATGCGGTTGGAAGCCCAGCTGGACATCGGCCCAGAGCGGGAACGCTGCAGGAGACCCCTGGACACAGAAAGCCCAGCAGTACGGGTAGGAAGTGACTCAGGGAACTTTTAAAGGAACACACCCGTTCGGCATGTTGCGGGCGGATCCCCGCGAGCTAGCGGCAGGGAAGCCCTGCCATCAGGTGAGCCCTGGGTCGGGAGCTGGTGGAGTGGGCAGCCTACCTACCTACCTACCCCCGCAGCCATTAGGCCGCACTACCCCGAGACACAGGGGAACTTTATTGACCCTGGCCGTTGGGCCGCGTTGCCCTCACCCCAGACAGAGGGGAACTCTATTGACCCTGGCCATTAGGCTGCGCTACCCCGTGACAGGGGGGGAACTTTATGGACTCTGTCCACTGGGCTGCGCTACCCCAAAGCAGAGGGGAATTTTATGGACTTGGGCCATTGGGCCACGCTACCCTCAGGCAGTGGGGAACCTGGTTGACTCTGGCCATTGGGCCACGCTACCCCGAGACAGAGGGGAGCTTGTTGACTCTGGATATTGGGCCACGCTACCCCCAGACAGAGGGGAGCCTTATTGACTCTGGACATTGGGCCGCACTACCCCGAGACGGAGGGGAACTTTGTTGACTCTGGCCATTGGGCCACGCTGCCCTGTAATTGGGCATTATAGAGTGGCTGAGATCCACCGCCACAACCCGCCCCTGCCCCAGAGGGGCGCTGCGGGACGGGACCCGACACAAGGGGACACACGCCAAACAAATCCCCATAGTAGCATTTAACTTGGAAAAAGAGCACACAAAAATGAGGAGCCTAGTTAAATGGAAATTAAAAAGAACAGTCAAGAGTGAAATGTCTACAAGCTGCATGGAAACTTCTTAAAAGCACTACAATAGAGGCTTAAACTATATGTACCCCTGCCAAAAGACATGTTAAAAACTGAAAGTCAAATCCTACTAATCAAAATAGAAAGGAACATAACTCTGGCAAATCAAGTGTAAAAGTATAATTAGGCAGACCAAAAAAAGAATTTGAAGACCAACTAGCTAAAGGTATAAAAATGAACGGCATATTTTTTTTAAAAGTACAACAGAAGCAGGAAGTCTGCCAATCAGTGGGGCCACTGGACACTCAAGGTGGTAAAAGCACTCAAGGAAGACAAGTCCATTGGGGAGAATCTAAATGAATTCTCTGCATCAGTCTTCACTGAAGAGGATGGGGTTTCCCATACCTGAGCCATTTTTTTCAGGTGGCAAATCTGAGGAATTCTCTCAGATTGAGGACTTCAGTAGATGTGGTTTTGGAAAAATTGATAAATTAAGAGTAATAAGTCACTCAAGAGTTTTGTAATTTCAGAACTATTAAATGTGGTATGTAAATTATCACTTAAATCAGTCTTGGTACCAGATGACTGGAGGATAGCTAACGCAAGACTGATTTTTAAGAAAGGCTCCATAGGCAATCCATTAGGCCAGTAAGCCTAACTTCAGTACCAGGCAAACTGGTTGAAACCATAGGAAAGAGTAGAATTATCAAACACACACATGAACACAAGATGTTGGGAAAGAGTAAATGTGTCTTTTGTAAGGGGAACTCATGCTTCATCAATCTATTAGAATTCTCGGAGGGGGGTCAACAAACTGTAGACAAGGTTGATCCAGTGGATAGAGTACTTCACTTTCACAAAGCCTTTGATAAGGTCCCTCACCAAAGTAGGCAGTCATGGGATAAGAGGAAAGGTCCTCTCAGTATCAGTAACTGATTAAAAGATAGGAAACAGAGTAGGAATAAACAGTCAGTTTTCAGAATGGAAACAGGTAAATAGTGGAGTCCCCCAAGGATCTGTACTGGGAGCAGTGCTGTTCAACATATTCAGAAATAGTCTGGGAAAAGGGGTAAACAGTGAGGTGACAAAGTTCACAGATGACACAAAATTACTCAGGAAAATTAAGTCCAAAGCTGATGGTGAAGAGTTACAAAGGACTCCCACAAAACTGGATGACTGGGCAAGAAAATGGCAGATTAAATTAAATGTTGATAAGTGCAAAGTAATGCACATTGGAAAATATAATTCCAACTATATATATAAAATAGTGGGATCTAAATTATCTGTTACCAATCAAGAAAGAGACCTTGGATTCATCATGAATACTACTCTGAAAATATCTGCTCAATGTTCAGCAGCAGTCAAAAGAGCTCACAGAATGTTAAGAACCATTAGGAAAGGAATAGATTATTAATAGGTTTATAATGCCACTATATAAATCCATAGTAACCCTGCACCTTAAATACTGTGTGCAGTTCTGGTTGCCCCATCTCAACAAAGATATATTAGAATTGGGAAAAGTACAGAGAAGGGCAATAAAAATAAGGGTATGGAACAGCTTCCATCTGAGGAGAGCTTAGAAAGACTGGGGCTGTTCAGCTTTGAAAAGAGATGACTAAAAGGGGATATGAAAGTGGTGTATAAAATCATGAAAGAGGTGTACAAAATCATGAAGGGTGACTAGAGAGTGAATAAGGAAGTGTTATTTATCTCTTTGCAGAACATAAGAACCAGGAGTCACCCAATGAAATGAATAGGCAGCAGGTTTAAAATCAAACCAAGGAAGTATGTCTTCACACACTGCAGTGTCAATCTGTGGAACTCATTGCCAAGGAATGTTGTGAAGGCCAAAAATATAACTATTTAAAAATAGTTTAAAAATATAACTACACAAAAGAAGTAGAGAGTCTGGAGTATATATCTATCAATGGCTATTAGCAAAGATTGTCAGTGACACCCCCTTTTGTTCGGGTGTCCCTAAATCTCTGACTGCCAAAAGCTGGAACTGGACGACAGGAGATGGATCAATCAAATTGGTCTGTTCTGTTAATTCCTTCTGAAGTATCTGGCTCTTGCCACTGTCAGAAGATAGGATACTGGATTACCTGGACCATGGGTCTGACCCAGTATGGTCATTCCTATGTTTTTATTATGTGAAAATACATACATGCATCTAATCAAATATTATTTAAAGATACCCATAAAGAAAAATTAATGCTATTAAAATGATTTTGATCAATTACATAGTCATTGGAGTATCTACAACGTGCCAGCTGCTATATTAGAGAATCTTGTAAGAGAACACAAATTTCATGCCTATATTCCTTTTATTCTTTTAGTGAAAACGATTACAACTACTGTGCACTTCAGTTCCCCTTTTTGTTTGATTAAATATGTCAATAGTAATTCATTTTAGTTAGCATAAAACCACTTGTTAAATTATTGTTTCACAGAAGGTGTTGAAGACCTTTCACTACCAGAGGTCATACAGTGTTTTCCCTCTACAAATTATATTTTTGTCATATCCTTTGTGTCTTGGGAATACAGCAGTTTGTGTTAACCTTTGAGCAGAAAGATTGATTACACTGTGCCACAAAGACTACAGCAGGGATGGTTTTGAACAAACGGAATGAAACACATTAAGGCCTTTGTCCACCAGGGGAGAAGAGATGCCTAATAGACACTATGGTGAATGGTATGAACAGACAATAGTGTTCTCAGTACTATATATATTATATCCAATTTGTCCAAGTTACTCTAGACACAAAAAAAACTGAGTAACAATTATTTGCTTTGACTTTACCCTATGCCAGGCAAAAGGTATAGTACTAACTCTGCTTTTGTAATAGCAGAAAGCACTTAAGTCTGTGAGCATGTCTAAATCAGAATATCAAGTATATGTAAACATAATGTTTATATAAAAATAAAGATTGCTTCCACCCACCCCTCCACATGATTGTGCTAAAATTCAATGAAGCGAGATCACTTTCATTAAGCTAAACTCTGTTAAAAATCTTTATTTTCCATTTAAAGGATCTAATTCTGCCATTCTTACACAGAGAGTGATGTTTTTCTCTGTGTTCAGTAACATTTATTTCAATGGATTCACAAACTGAATAAGGTACTATTCATCATAAGTAAGGATGGTAGAATTTAATTTATTTCTATTTTTTCCCCAGATGCTTCCGGTATTGCAAAAGAAACAAATATTCATTATTCTGACTCTGAAATCCAGTTACTTATAAAAAAGCTTCAGTTGTCTAAAGAAGAATTTTTAAGTACCACTGTTTTGTCATTTTTGTCTCAAGCTACACTGCTAGTGTCTAACCATTTTCCCCTTGGGCAACTATCAATATGAACCCTTTCCTCCACCATGAAAGGGCAGAATGTGTAATCCACTTCAAAGAACACATAATGCAGCTTGTTTAACTCTCCCTCCCCTTTCCTGACCTTCCCTCACCTTCACAAAACATCTGGCGTCTATTGGCTTAAGGAAGCCAACTCGCAAATATCTGTGAGCATGTCTAAATCAGAATATCAAGTAAATGTAAACATAATGTTTAAATAAAAATAAAGATTGCTTCCGCCCATCCCTCCACGTGTTTGCATGATTGTGCTAAAATTCAATCAAGCGAGTTCTCTGAACTCACAATAAAATAAATTTGACATCATGGAGGTATGCAATAATTTGCACAGACAAACCAACTTTCAATTAATGATCAGGGTGGATAATGTGGTATTCAATGCACTGCTATAATATTGGTAATGATTTTACAAAAAGCTTTCTGGGCTGAAAGATACTTTCATATGGGGGATTTTGAAACTTTGGAAATCATGTTTTGAGACTAATACATTGATTTAATAGCAGCTATTACCTACTTTGTCCTGCTGACTTATCCTAGAGCTGCAAATATTTTTGCACATTATTTAATATCTCATTCTTTAAGACAGTTATGGTGTATACTCTAAATACTTGCAGGTAAAAAGGGGAAAGTGGTGTTGATATGTTACAAAGACTCAAAGAATGCAAAGTTTTACATTAATAAATGAGAAAACTATTTCAAACATTGTCAGTATTTTTAAATGTTTCTCCAATAAGCAATTAAGAATAAGTTATCACTAAAGAACTATTCTCTGAGAAAATTTAAGGGCCTAATTTATTAAAAAACACACAGAACTGCATACAATTTAAAAGGCCACCTTCAGTTGCCTGGATTCTTCATATACCTTACTAGCCTGAGCCAGCTTTTTGTGAACATCAGTTGGTATGCTTGTGTGTCCATAGATGTTTCTGATCATGTGGTTTGCAAAGAACTGTGGAATTCTCTCTGCTCTGTTAGCGCCTATTTTGATATAATTTCTATGTAATTGTACCACTGTAGGCAGTGCTTACAGATACAAAAAACCACATGATTTATACCAATACTCAACAACTGCTAGGAAGAGGAAAAATCTTAAAGACAAAAAGCAAAATCAGTAGGTCTGATTCTCCCTTCATTGCACCTGTAAAAAGGAATAACGCCACTGAAGTCAATGAAGCTACAATGGCGTAAAACTGGTGTGACTGAGGGGAGACTCTGGCCCAATCAACATTTAAGAATACAAAAACAAAATTCCCTAATCTAGACTCTTCAAGGGTTTTGAGGTCTTAAAACACAACTAACTTCAAACGGACAATACAGCAGAGATCCAGTTTCCATAGAAACAAGTTAGATGAAGATGTGCACACCAAAGAGTGGTCTCATAGCAAACAAGACTGCATTGCAGATATTGTTCTTTGAAAACAACTGGAATTGTTTCAAGACAATCAAAGAAAAGTAAATGTGTTTTGAACATTACTGAATATTATTAAACAAATAGAAAACAAAACCTTCCTAAACATTATGGTTCTTGTTGCTAATGTGGCCATGATCAAGGTACAAGTTGCTTTTCATAGTAATCTTGTCAGGTATTTACAAAATGATTTATTTGGTATTGGACTGCAACTTCAAATAAGAATAAGAAGGATCAGCCTAAATTTACAACTTTATAAAAATATACATCTGGAGTAGACTAATAGTGCATCTACTCTGGAGCTAGAAATGTAATTTTCAGTTTGGGTAGAAATACCTGTGCTAGCTCTGACAGAGCTTGCACATTAAAAATAAATGTGTACCTGCAGCAGTGTGAGTGGCAGGATGGGCTAGCCATGCTGAGTATGATCCTATCTGAAGTCCTACATACACACTCAAGTAGCTAATCCATCTCGTGCCTCATGTCACTGTGCCTATGTTTCGATATTTAGTGCACAAGCTTGATCAGATTTATTGTGGGGATTTTTCCTTGAGCTGGAAATTACAAGGCCAACTCCACTGTCGACAAACTTTAAGATGTGTTTTAAATACACAATTGTAAAAACAGACTTTAGTAATTTAAAGTACTTCTAGTCGAGATTCTCTAGAACTTGTGATTTTCTGAATTCCAATTTTTTATTTATTTGCAACTTTTAGTGATTTGAATTATTTAACTTTACAAAGTGGTTTTTGTGCATGTGGTAAATTTACCACTTTGGATAAGATACTCAAAAGCTCTTAGCAATGGCCTAACTCTGTGCCCACCAAAGTCAAAGGGAGTTTTACCATTGTCTTCAATGTCATGAGAGTAAGGCTAATGAGGAGCGCACTGTTGAAAACCTCATCCTTTAACATAACAATAACTGTACCTGACACACTTAACTCATTACAATAATCTATCAGTTCCACTTATATCTTACTGTGCACTTCTGAATTGTAAAGACCAGCTAAGTTCAAATAAAAATGCACTAAACTTCACTGACATTACAGTTCTCCCAAGGAGGCACTATGATATCAAATCAATATTCTTAACAGATGCACTGGTATTATATCTGGTCCAGACGAACGAGAAATACTTTCTGATGTGATGCAGTAACTTCTGAGAAGAATTACAAAGGAACAAGATTCAAAGCAGCTGTTTTGCAATCCATCGACGTCCAATACACTGGTACATACGTTTTAAATTCGTCAGTTCAAATATAGCAAAAGGAAGTTCAGTATTAACCTGTTACACTAAGTTTAACTCATTACATATTGCATCGATACAAAGCACAAGATAGTACTCTGTTGTATGTATATAGGTATTCTTCCCATATTATTCCACACTTTGGAATGTAAGACTGCTACACCATTTTTAATTCTATTCTAACTCTTAATTTCCTTGATTTTGTTCAAATGGTTTTCTAATAGCAGCTCACATATAGACTGTTAATTTAAAATATACTTTCATATTAAAGAAATAAAAATATAATAGAACAGTTATTGAATCATCATTCTGTAGGATAACCACCACTTCTGTGAACCCATGCTCTGGCACCGTGAATAGACAGATAAATTAGGATGGTGTTACACAAATTAAACTAGGAACAGGGAAATCTAATGAGATTAAATTGCACTAATGAATTTTACCTGCAAGGCTGGAGGCCGGTAATTGACCAATTCCTCCTGAATTATTCATTATATAAAGCACAGCAACATAGTTGTAAAGAATGCATTACATTTTAGATGATAAAAGGAAAGATACAATACTAATACATTAATACATAATATAATCAGGATATGGTTTACCGGTGATTTAAGTTATGATTTTTTTTAAAAAAAAAATTTATGGTTAGAGTTCATTATACATACCCTGATCCAAAACCTCTTCCTCTTCTCTTTTTGGCTGCTTCAGTGAAGAACTATCATCTGCTTTCTTGGTTTCTAGAGGTTAAGAATATATCAATAATCTCTTTGCATATGGACTGAATTTAACATTTTCCTATAAATTTCTTTTTGTAAACTCAGGCATTTACTTTTTACATGTTTTTATTGTTCAGGGAAAACAGACAAAGCAGCAGGACAGTAAATGATATATATGCATGAGATTATTAAAACTTAATATATTAAATTTCATACAACTGACTACTACAATCAAGTATTCTAAAATCAAAGCAGGAAGAGCCAGTGGACATTACAATATATTACTTTCAGATCATAGGACAGTAGTGCTTTACAAACATTAAGTTTCACAAAAACTTGAAGAGGTAGATTGGCATTACACCAATTTTAAAAATGTATAAGTCAGAGAGAGTTTAAAACTACTTTCTACCGAAGACTCTTACTGACTTCAATGCATTTCAGATCAGGACTACAATGAACTGGTAGCTGGAAACAGAACCTAGGATATCTGGCTTCTAGTTTACGTTCTAACCCAGCAGACAACACATCCTCATTTATGAATGCTTTACACACAGTCTAAAGTTGGAGCAATATATGAGAGAGCTCAGGTGTGTGGCAAAACCTTTGGGCTCTCTCATGTCAACCAGCTCTAGCTAAAAATATCAAGGAAGTGATGTATTGAACCATGCAGCAAATGGGACAGGGAAACTACAGTACTAAACACTTCTTAATGGGCAATATAGGATGTGGCACAAGACTAATAAAGCAAACTTCCACAAATCACTGCTACCAATGAATCAGCATTTATTAACAACTGCATCTCAGATCTATGCACTTCATAAATTTCCAAAGAACACAGCTAGATTCTTAAAAAAATCCTTATATACAAATTGCATAGTTAAGTATCTCTCTCATAACAGAGTAAAACCAATTTCAGACAATTTTTTTTTTACCTTCATGATGATGTCCATGTGTCATCATGATCATATCAGACTTGACCGGAATAGGAATATTTGCCTCCTGTGGAATGTTTCTGAACATATCTGGGTTTACATTCTGTGTACAGGTCATGTATGAAAGAGCATGTTTGGCCTCCATGTAATACATAATGTAGAAATTGCACATTTCATCGCTGGCTGTGCCCCTAAAGCAACACAATATAGAATATATTTTTTAAGAGTTAGAGAATAAAATGTGAGCTGTGCATATAGATGTTACCAAATGCAAGAAAAAAACCTCTCTTTTAGTCTGCCAGCAATTGATAAAAAGGTTGCACTGGAGCTCTTTTTAAAAATAGTTCCCAGTAAAATAGACAGTACAGATTTTCAGTACATGAGCTTCTTTCTGTTTATATTGTGGAATACCAAATTGCAGAAACTCCTTAGTCATGCAAGAAAACACTTGAGAACGGTTTGTGTTTTGAATACAAAGAAAGTGGCATTAACTTAGTGGGGTGTTCAAACTGCCCTTCTCCCAGTCCCCCTTGCATCTCTTGGCATTTTACTCTCAACAATGTGCTAGTTTTGTTGAAAGGGGATAACCAAGTATCAACCACGTATTTCACCCTGTAAATAGTCTTTGCTGCAGTGCCTTTCAACCTAGATGCCAAGTCTTATTTACAAATCATTACAAATAATTTACATTTAATTTCAGTACCTAGCATTCAATGCTATTCTCTTTTCCACAATCTAATTCTTCCATTTATTGCCTGACATGAGAGGAGTAATGCAGCACCACAGTCAGTTTCACTACACCAGTGAACACCATAAGCATCTCCCAGATAGATAAGGTGGTACTGCAGTCTCTAGAAAAAACTTAATCACAAGCGTTTGAGAGGAAGCAGCCTGCGTTGCAGGAATGATGCAAAATACTATTCAACAGTAACTGTTACTCTTGGCCTTGAGGAAGACTTGGGCTATTCTGTATTGCTACATAACTTTGTCTTCAAGAGAAATCCACTCAATATGAAGAGCATGTTCAGAAAAAACATTTTACGGCTTAAATAAAATGACCTATTGTTACATAGGCCTGATTTTTTTCTTCAAGTCACACAGGTTACCATATATTTTATTTATAGCTGCATGTTGGTAGATACATTCTTCAGCATTCCTGACAATTCAATAGACAGGCTTTTTAATGAAAGGTTCACAAAAGATGGCTTACACTGAGAAACATTTTTTTAATCAGCTTGCACAATTAGCCAGACTACACTCATAAAAAAGATACGGGGGTGGACGATTAGCTGTTTGCAAAAGACGTCAATGCTGACTTTTCCAGTGGCATCATGAAGCATTCATTTATTCACCATAGCAACAATGATGACACCAGTCGAAGAGGAAGAGACAAGAGAAACTGTTCCAGAAGGGGAATTGGTTTCTTTATGCTTTGGAAATGTAGTGTCCCTTGGGGATCAGGGAAATCAGCCTCGGTCTTGGCAAGCTCTGCTTAAGCTTTTAAAAATCATTCGCTTCCTCACTAACTCTGATACCTGCCAATATAATTGCCTCCTCTTTAAAACCTAAGTAAAATGATGTGCAACTCAGAAATGGACTCTGGGTTCACCTGATACATCCTGATAGGGTCAAAACATTTCTAAGAAATAAAATTTAGTATACTTGATACTATCTAGAAAATTTATGAATAGTAAGTTTTAGTTAATATACTGAAATCCTAAATTCAGACATTGAGACTACTGAGAAATAGTTTCATGAATGAAAGCTTTTAATGAATGGAAGAACTGATACAGAGATTATTATGGCTACCCTAGACACACTGCCTCATGCATAAGCTTTGATTCCATCACTTGGCTTGCAGAGCCACAGTAATCAGAGAGATTTCCAGATCTTATTGTGCAATGTAGACAAGTACAGCTGTAATGCATTCATGGATTATATGGCCAGTAAGTAGCGCACTAATGTAGCTAAGTCGTCTTTGAGAGCATGCAGGATAGTTTTACTATGGGCACATATGAATACAGCCCAAGGATGTTTTCTTGCACATCTTTACTTACTTGCTCAACATGTGCATGAAGATTAGAGAGAAGATATTGGTTGCAGTTCAGTTTGTTACTGAGATTTTGAGCGGTGATACATATTGTGTGGGAGAGACCTCAATATTGATGCAAAAATGAGATTTACATAACTATGCTAACTTAATATTTTGTAAGTCATTAAAACTTGTTTGCATCTTTACTGAATAGTAAGCTATAGCTAAAGGAATCTTATAGCCTGGATGCTTGTGATTATAGTATGTGTAGCTATTTATGTTACAAAATGTTAAAGCTGATCAAAGAAATTCCAGAAGCTTCCTGTTTCTATCTCCCAAGGATGAGCAAACCTCAAGGGGACAGTCCACAGAAAACACTACAATTTTAAGCAAAGGCCTAACAGTAAAAAGAAATATAGTGTGCTATCAGAGCAACAAATCTAGGTAAACTGGACTCTACCACCCCCATGCTCTTGCAAGAAAATCTGCTTGTGTTTTTAAAAGTTGTAGAGAAAAACATGTGTAGTGGGAGAGGTTTCAAACTTTTGTTTACTTCTTAAATGCCGAAATGACAGATACCTTTGTGAAACACATACCTGCAAATATGTTAGCTAAAGGCAAAGATCTTAATGTCATTGCTGTATATATGGTAAAATGCTTTATGCACCAACATGGAATCTAGTGACCTTGCTAATCTAGAGTAAGAACCATTTACATATAGAATATTTATAGTGATGAGTAATTAATTAATTAGCAGTGCACAAGCAAACCCTCAACCAACTCCAAAAGACAAGAATCATCCCTCCAAAGAAACAACACTAATTATTTAAGTTGAAGACTTTGTAAGAGGTATTTACTTTAAAAAGACTGTTTTGAGAACTAAATCCTTTTGTATAAAAATCAGGACTGTTTGGACTTTTCAAAAACAGAATTTTATTTTCTTTCAAATGCTAATAAAATTGAACCTCTATCTCCAAAAATGGACCAAATAAAAAGAAAGTTAAAATTAATTTTAAAAGTAATCTGGGTCTTTCTTACCATAAGAAGAACAAATACAATTAAAGAAATGTTGCTTATTCATTAAACAGATGGCCTACTCAGGAG
This sequence comes from Dermatemys mawii, assembly GCA_007922305.1. NCBI lineage: Eukaryota > Metazoa > Chordata > Testudines > Dermatemydidae > Dermatemys > Dermatemys mawii. The sequence continues at coordinate 3,155,414 of ML677336.1, read as the reverse complement.
CTAGAAATGTCATTTAAGCCAATTCAGAAAGCATGAAACCACTGAAAGAGGGACAGCAACCAACCAAAGGAGGTATGCTTTCCTATTTTATGAAGAGGAGGAAGGGTCTGAAAACACTTGAGTGAGCACCTCTCACAAACCAACTACTATGCTGATCAAACATAGCACTTCACAACCAAACTCTCTCTCACACGCACAACTCCAGAAGAAACCAATCCAATAAAAACCTCCCAAAGACTTCAACATGGACTGGTGAGAGGAAGTTAACAGAGGATTAGTTTTAAACAGGGGTAGTAGAACCTTCCCAAAAGTAGGGGACCAGGGCCCCTCCACTTCCCTCCCTGCCCCTCTCCCCCGAGCCTCTGCCCCCAGACAAGTCAGAGTGGGGCCGGGATATATGTAGCAGGATGTAGTATTAATGTTTTAAATTAATTTATTAATTAATAAATGTAGTATTTATTGATATGGACCCCTCCATCTGCCTACGGTGAGGGGGACCTGAGAGCAACCCCTGGCCCATGTCTCCACTTTCCAGACTCTCTGCCTAGAGCAGATGAAGGGTCTGCAGCTCTCCACAGCTCCCTGGGCTCCCCGGCTGGCTTCCAGAAGCTGGCCTGGCTGGGGGTGGGGCCTCATGGGGAAAGCAGGGGCGGGGCCTGTGGCAGGCCCATCCACTTTCAGAAGGTGGAGAGACATGGGCCCTGGTCCCCCCATTCCAGCATCCCTGGTTTTGTAATGATTTTGCTGGAATATTAAAATGCTGTTGTAACTTAAAAGACTGTTTCTCCTGTTAATCAGCAAGCGATTAGACTATATTCTGGAGAGAAAATGGGGACTAAACATTGGCAAACAGAGGAACAGTGGAACATAACCAGACTGAAAATTCCTAATATTCATATTTGCCTGTCTTATTCTAGGTAACTAATTTAAAAATTTTCTTTAGCTTCACAGGGTTTAGTTAAGGTTGCTTATATTACCCCAAATATAAACTGCCTGGTTATTTATTAATAAGCAAGAGGATCCACTTGCCCCTACACAAATAGTTTTAGGTATCTAATAAGATATTCAAATTGAATTAACTATACTTTGGGGAAATTATATTTTGGTCTTAATTTACCAGCAGAAAAGCAACCCCAGATAGTGCTTTTACTCTCAGTGGTGTAATCTCTGTTAAAGCTTTTCACAGAGAGATACACAGAACAGATTGTACTGGAAGTCACCAGTTTATCTCTTGTATTATATCATTTGTTCAATGGTTTGTTTTCCTTTATAAGGAAACAGCCACGGTTAATAATTGCAATGATTTCATATGGTCTTGATCATAGCATCCGCAAAGGTGACTAAATAGTGGAAGCCATGCGCTGGAGTTGGCAGCAAGACAAACAATTAGTAAGAGCTTGCCTACCATTTCTTGTTTCTCTGGACCAAGTATTTTTAATAATTTTTTAAATAAAATTATTTGGTGGTCTAACAGTTTAAAATTGCCCTTCCCTTTTCACCCCAAAATATTATATCTTAAGCTGAAAGAGGATTCATAGACAGAGCTAAGAGCTAAGACTTCTCTTCTCCAGAAAACTATGATCTTTATTTTGTATTTGGAACCTGCTACATATATGCGTATCTGTCACTTTAAGATTAGGCTAGTGTGTTGTGTGTCATATGGGCCTACTTCTTAACATCAGTATTTCCTCCGAAAAAGATTACTATACAAGTAAATAATAATCTTCTTTTCATGTTCTTCAAGATGTGCAGTCCTTATACATACTCCACAGCTGGTGATTGCACGTTGAGTGCACATGTCAGAGAACTTTCTAATTACCAGTGCCTGTGGGGTGGTGCATGTGCTCTTTGCTCCCTTGTGCACACAGTGAGGATATAAAGGGTAGAGTCACTCCCTTCAAGTCCTTCACCACTTGAAGAACTCATAGCTTGTGGACTCTGAAATAGCAGGGATTGGTTGTAGAGTGAGAGTCTGTGTGTGTGTGTGGTATATGGATTACATATCTCGAAGAACATTATTGTACAGGGAACCACTTCTTCCAGTGAAAATCTGTATCATATTCCACAGCTGGTGACTCCCAAACAGTAGTCCTTCCTGGATGCAAATACAAGGAGTTCACACCAACAGGCACTGAAACACAGTGTTGCTAAACCCAGGATTGGCCTTGGTTGCTTGCACTAGTATATAATTCTTTGTGAATGTGTGTGCAGATGACCAAGTTGCTGGCCTGAAAATGGGAAGCTGCTAATGCAGACTGCACTCTGGTGGAATGCACTAGTTAGTACTCTGCCAGTCAAAAGCATGAACTAACGCACTAAGCTATCCAGCTAGATACTCTCTGGGTGGACACTGCCTGCCCCCTTACCCTCTCTCCATAAACCACAAGAAACCTGGGGGATTTCTGAAAGCACTTAGTCCTGTCCAAGTACAATAGCAGGGCCCTTCTCATATCCAATGTATGTAACTGCTGCTCCACCCTTCCCACGAGGCTTCAGTAAGAATTCTGCCATACTGATGGTTTTATTGATATGGAATTTGAAAACCACCTTAGCCAGGAGTGTAGGGTGGGATCTCATTGCCCTTATGTATGATAGTGTACGGTACTCCTGCCATCAAAGTCTGTATCTCTTCCATCCACAAGATAAATATAACTATCAGGAGAAAGGCAACTTACACACACACACAGGGAGAGGAGAGAGAGAGAGAGAGAAGAAAATTGACATGTTACCAATGGCTCAAATGGGGCCTCCATGAGCGGACCCAGATTGCAATCCCACACTGAGACAGAGGACTTAAATGGCAGAAAGATTCTAGAGCTGCCATCCAAGAACCTCTTTGTCATTGGGTGTGAAAAGACAAAGAAGTGGTCAATCAGTGGATGTATGGCCAATATGGTCAACAGATGCACTTCAAGGAGCTTAAGTTCTTTGAGTGATAGGTGGTAGAGATAGTTCAAGTGATGGTTAGTTGCAAGGACTGCCTGTTGGTTTCCAGACAACGTTTAAAAACTGATGATCTTGATCTATGAGTCTTTGAATACTTTGGGACCTAGCTACCTTGCAAAGTACAACTCTGATGTCAGGCAATTTTTGAAGAAGTGTCCTGTACCTCACCCCAATAAATCTTGGAAACTGAAGTAATGGTTCTCCAATTGCCCTGTCAACATGTACAGTCAATTTCATAATCAGTCAATTTCCAAAATTAAGGTGTTTGAATCTGGTCTGTCAGACCCCACATGGACAGATATTTGGCACGTGCAACAAGACCATCTATTTTCACAGACAGCTGGGGAAGGCGCAGATTGAGGGATGTCATGAAGAAACTGGAGAGGTTTAAATTCATAAAGAAAGATGATGTGCAGAAGTTAATATGTTGGGGATATGTCATCTTATTCCTATGGTTGTGTGTATTTCAAATTCTTTAAAAAGTTCCTTGAGCTCAGGACAGGCACTTTTATGTCTACATTTGAACAAATACTGACTAAGGAGTCAATAGAAAAGGAATAGGAAAACTTGTTTCTTTGATAAAATACAAGTTTCTCTGGCATACATAATAGAAGTCTACCTAATAATAGTTATCTTTGTATAGATTATTTATACATCCAAGGGGGGTGGCATACTTGGATTTTTTTTGTCAAATTCAGCACTCATTATTAACAGTTAAGATAAAGAATCATGGAATAAACTTACAAAATAAGGCACATGGTAAAGGATATTTTCCATGCTTTCATATTAGGTCACCTCCAAATCAGATCTTTTCTTTATATATTTCAACATAAACATTAAAAAACAAGACCAAGAAATTTGCACTTCGCAGAGGAATGGGTGCTACAACATTTAATGGGAAAAAAGCAACTAAATTTTAAATAATTTAAGTGGGCCAAAAGATGACAAATTCATTTTTATTAATGCAGATATAATGTAAATAATACAGGAAGAAGGAACCAAACTGGAAAAGAGTGTGATAAACTGGACAATTTCCAGCACATTGATGAGGAAAAAGAGTTTGGAGGTTATTATAGAAAAATCATTAAAACCATCACTCTGTTGCACAGCAGCAGTTAAAAAAATCCAAGATACTTGCACCTATTAGCAAAGGAACGGAATAATAAACCAGAGTGATACTGAACAAGACATTTGAACTTCCTAACATCTGAGTATTTGACTGTGCAACTGTAACATTATTTCAATGTAGGCTTTTGTATGACAAAGGAAAAATAAGTTAATGGTAGAAGCAACTGAAGCCAGAGGAGAAACAGTAAATGAGCTAGCTCATGTGGCATTTGGGTTTTCTGACAAACACAGTCCAGTGTGGATATGACAAAATTTGATTAACCCAAAATAAAATTGTTTCTTTTAGGAATCAATGCAAATTTAGAATTATCCTTTGCACAAAGAACCACAATTAAACAAAACAAGATGAACCTCTCAGGCCTTGACAAGGCAATTCACTATGCATAGAGACAGAGCTATTGCAGAATCAGGGCCATGTTTTCCAAGATTTAAAGAAGGACTGCTAAGCTGTATCTCAAACAGAAGTTGTGGGCTTGATGCAGGAATTGCTGCATGAGGTTCTATGGCCTGTGTTATGCAGCAGGTCAGATTAGAATCAGAGGGGTAGCCGTGTTAGTCTGGAATTGCAGAAGTGACAAAGAGTCCTGTGGCACCTTAAAGACTAAGTGAAGTATTACAGCATAAGCTTTCGTGGGCTAACACTCACTTCGTCGGATGCATGCAGTGGAAGTACTTGAGGAAGTATATCCACTGCATGAATCCGACGAAGTGGGTATTAGCCCACGAAAGCTTATGCTCTAAAATTTTAGTTAGTCTTTAAGGTGCCACAGGACTCTGTCACAAGTCAGATTAGATTACCATAAATGGTCTATCTTGGCCTTAAAAGAATCTATAAACATTAGATAGCTAAATCAACCATCGGTATTTACTGACAAATATGAACTTCAATTATTTTTGATACACATTTCCTTGTTAAATTATTTTTAAAGCTCAGTAGAGGAACAATAGAAATAAAGATACTGATACCTTATCCATTTTCCAGGAAATATATATGGCTCAAAGACTTGTTATTAAAATAGTCAAGGGGACTATTTTCAGTTTCACAATGCTTTCATTTGTTTTTAAGATAGATACATAATCCGTGCAGTCTTTATAGCTGCTTAATTGTATTAGTAGCAGCTTCTCAGATATCCAGTGTAATACTCAGCAATGTTAATTGTGGATCTAATTGTGTGCTTTTCATATAGGATTTTTAATACTTATTATGGTGGTAATTTTTTTCTTAACACTGTACCTTGGTGCACTTCCATAAAATGTTTCTGCCTTCTGTGTAACTGCTTAATGTGCATGTGTTTTTGCTCCAGTTTAATGGACATCAAGTACAAGACACATAATGAATCTGTAAGGTTTTTTTTTATATTAAACATTTAGCATTAGTGTTAGGGCATATCTGTTCCCAATATTTATTTCTAGCTTTTATGTGCAAGAAATATTCAAACATTCTCTTGAACTGAATAATGTTTCGATTTACTGGTTTAAATTTTCATATGCAATAGCAATGGATTCGGAAATTTCTACAGTATGGCTACAATGTCTGGTTGGACAGAAATATACTGAGAAAGAAGTCTAGTATAAGAGGGGTAGCCGTGTTAGTCTGGATCTGTTAGTCTTTAAGGTGCTACAACACTCACTGAGAAAGAAGTAATTCCAATGCCTAAACTAAAGGAATTGGCAGAAATTAGCATGAGATACATATTACTTTTAATTGTTGAAAGGATATTAGCACATACAAAAAAAATCTTCCCTAGACAAGATATCCTCTTACTACCATTAAAAACTATACTATTGTTCAATAATAGTTTTAAGATTATTCTATAGTGGGGTACATTTTATCCATTGTGGAAGTTGTACATTTCTTTTTTTAAACAATGTTTCGGTTTGTATCTTACATTTGGATATATTGATATTAATTTTGTGAGCTTTATAAAAAACAGTTTTCAAAAATACACCCTCATTTCTCCTTCAGTAGCTGTTATCCACATAAAGTACTTTAACTACTTACTTAAAGAAAGATGACTATCAAGTGCTGAACCCCAAAATCTGTGCTAAAGTCAAGGGACTTGAGGATGCTCAGCACATTGCAGGATTAGCCCCTTAGACAACTGCAGTATCTAACTCCAGAAGCGGAAGACTCAACCTCTATATATCTCTTTCCTACTATGTCTCACAAGGTGAAGCAAGAATTAATCTTTTAAAAAATGGATTCTCACGAGAGGCTAATGTGCCTATTTTAAAAAGAAAAATATATACATAGTAAAATGGACAATTTAGAGCCCTGGCATTATCTCCTGCTGAACAGCACCACTGAAAAGTAATAAATAATAAATCATTCAGGAGAAAATTTGAGTCTTGTTGTTGTCTGTCAGCTTGTATATGAAAGAAAAACTCAGTCTTTTATCCAAAAATACTACTTTTCCTTTCTGGTACTTAAACTTTCAAAATGTAACCCCAAATAATAAACTTAGGTGGTAATTACTCCTGGAAGAAAATATAAGAAAATCTGTAAGGTGTAGTTAATTATGTGCTATGTTGTCCTTAAGTATCTTGAGCCATCAATGCCATCAAGTGACAGAAAATACTTTTAACTTGGAGTTTTTGAAAAAATACTCCTGTGAAATAGTCCTTTTTGATATACTTCTAAATCAGGTATTTGGCTGAATGGGTTAATTTGAGAAATGAGGTTAGAAGGGGGATTATTAGCCAAAGTACAGGCAATTACGTGGGCCAGAATGGCGTTTTCCTGACCATGCTTATAGTCCTAACAGTCTGAGGAGCAAGCCAAACAATTCCAACAGAATGAAGAAGTTTGTTAGGATACCTATCAGAGGATCGAAAACATGAATGCATGTTCTACACAACCAGTACAATGGTAAAAAAGGTACCATTTTAATAAAGCAGGTATAAACACATACCCTATGTGCGTCTCCGTAGTTCTGCCTTCACCAGTGAACACACACCTAGCTGCTAAAGTATCACCATAGCTAATGTCTACAGGGTGTTCCACAGGATAGAAGGCCTGAAAGAGAATCCAAGGAAAATGGTGTATAAGAATTAGTGAACACTCTCAATAGGTGACTTCCTCTGGATTCTTATTTTATGTGTGAATAATTTTCTAATATATACAATTTCATTCTCTATATTAAAATATATAAACACAAAAATAATATGAGGCTGAAATTAAAATGCTTTAAAGGTGGTCCACAGAATAATTAACAATTCTGTCATGACTAATCAGATTCAGTGAAAGAAACAAACAGAACATAAAACAGTTTCAGTTTTGCTGGTGTTTTAAGTGCCACACCCCTCTCTCAGTGGCTCTGACAACATGTCTTTCAGCACAAATCATGCTGGTGGCATCAGTTAGCAAAAAACCTGCTGAACACTCTGTATACTAGGTTGCTGGTGAATAAACAACTGCTGGTTCTGTTTCTTTTGCTCTCCGGGACAACTTCACAATGTTTTTTAAAAAAGCTAAAAATACGTCAAGGATATAAAATAATGAATTATGAATCTTGCTCACAAGACTGCTCCCTGCATTGCTATTTATATGCAAGGCAATGCTGAGAATGCAGACTGTCGGTACAGGAGCTGTTCTCCTTTGTGAAGAAGGCAGATAGGAAAGGAAAGTGAGCAACTAGGACCCTCTCCCCATCTTCTAAGTAATCAAGTGGAAAAGTATAGAGATAAAGGAGAAACTTTCTTCTACTGTTTCTATTTCCTTTCCTGCCAGCTGCCTGGGATGAGGAAAGAAGAATGGCACAAGTATCAGAATAGCCAAAAGCAATCAATGTGTGTAATAAAAAACACAATATGCTATTACACTGTGATATCAGCATCATAATATTGCAGCATTCAGTAGTGATGGCACAAAATCACATGCCAGTGAAACATGATGCAGATATGACTGTCACAGTATGATAATTTTGTGGCTCTCTAACATTTCTCATCAAATGGAGTTGATTACATGTTAAACTCTGAACAGAACCCGGTAAACTTTAAAAACTCAATAATATATCATGGAAAGCTAATGCAGAAATACATAAAACAAATTTAGACTTTGCTGTTTAGACTTAAACATAATTGAAAACAAGAAAAAACTAAACAAACCTGTGGTAGTTGAGGACTCTGTCTACCAATCAAGGTCCACTGACCATTTCTCACTCTGTATCCACTTACCACCTTACCTACAATAAACATTTACCACAGCATGAACATTGGATGTAATACTTTAGAAAAAGCAAGATATTTTGTATTTGCTATTTTTCTCTTTAAGATGTATTACTTAAATTAATAGACTTATTTATTAAAGAAAAATATTTTAAACAATTATGTAAATTTTCTGCTTAAGTTTAAATAATGCGGTAATAAGATTTTTGGATCTATATTTAACTTAGATTGCAAATTGTATATATTTTAAGTTTTATTAGTTGTAAAAGAGAGGCAGATACTTGATATTACAGCGATATGGAACTCTTACCTAATCGGTGTGTATGAACTCTATAGGCAAAGAGATGCATTGGATACTTTTTATAATGGCAGGCAATATCTGCATCAACCACTGTTAAAACATAAACAGCAACAAAACATTGTAAAAATGCAACTTATTCACCCAAGGAAAGTGACTTTTACAGTACTTCTCTGAAACATAAATTTGGAAGTAGTGTACAAAAACCTGCAATGTAGATGCAGATTTAAAAGGCAGTGGACAATAATCTCTTAGATTTCTATAGGAACTTTAGCCCAAAATGATCCCCACATACTTTCACTAAAAAGCTGACATACAAATTATACACATGGATCACTTCAAGCACTACTGAAATGCATTTACTTCTGGGCTGAAACCTAGAAGCTACAGCAAATAGCTCTTCAACAATTTAGAACAATAAATTTGCTTTTATATTATCGGGTTGAACACTACAGAAAAAACAGATAAGAGACTAAAAAGAGAACCACATTGGGGAAACCTAGGTAGGGAAATTAAGAGTAGTAAAAGAGAGATAACGGAAGGTTCATTTTTAAAGTATTTAATGTATAAAAAACACCTATAATCACAAGGCAATTTCAAAGAGTCAGATTCAGGCAGGGACACTAACAGGGCTGTGTCTAGGGTCCTGTCTCCTGGAATCTCTCTCACAATCCTATGCTTTTGTGGATGAGGGTTTCCTTTGGGAAAGACTCCAGCCTGCCTGAAGACTGGGAGCCATAGTTCAGAGAGGAGAAAGCAAGGCACCAGCCTGTACAAGAGAGGTGTTGTCCAGCAGACAGCTCTTCTACAAGGGCCTCCTGTAATGAGCCATCTCTTCTTTTTACCATGTCAAAAATGCTGGGCAGGTAAGAGTAAAACTGGGTGAACACCAGAAGGTCCAAAGTTATTAGGGGAGATGATTGGGAAAAACTTTCATCTAAATGATATTTTTTGACAGAAAATTCAATTTGTGCAAAATGAAATTCTTTTGTGAGAAAGTTTCAATTTTGCAGACTTTTTTAAAATTTTAATTTTCCGTCTGAAAACACATCAAAATATTTAGCTTTGGTTCAGACCAACTCAAATAAAAATATTAGTTTGCTTAACTGACGTAAAGTGTTTCTTTCAGTGACAGCTGAACATTAGACAGCATTCCATATGGTGGTACATTGTCCCAGTGGAGTTGTGGTTAGGAGAAAATGGAGGCAATCAGGCATGCAAGCTACAATTCCTGTGAGACAATGTACCATCATGGGGAACTGCAACTTAATGTTGAACTTGCTCGAAATGAAACACAGTAGGTCCGTTTAATAAACGGAAACTGAACATTTTGATTTGGGAATATCAAAATGTTTCGATCGAAAACGCCACAATAAAACATTTTCCCATTTCTGAACCAAAATGTTTTGGAAGTTTTTGTTCCATGAAGAAATTTTAATATTTCAACTTTTCATCCCAGTTTGGGAGAAAAACAGCATTTTGAAGTGTCAGAAATTCCTGCAGGGAAAGAAATTCAAATTTTTGATAAACTTCTTAGTAAGTAAGGAAATCTGTAGCTCAGGATTCAGCAACCTTTGGCATGCAGCCCACTGGGTAATCAGCTGGCTGACTGAGACACATTTTGTTTACACTGAACATTTGCAGGCACGGCCCTCCTTAGCTCCCAGTGGCCGCAGTTTCCTGTTCCCAACCAACAGGAGCTGTGGGAAGCGGTGGCCAGCATGTCCCGGCAACTCAGAGCTGTGGGGGGGCCATGACTATGGACAGTCAACATAAACAAAATGTCTTGCAGCCTGCCAGCGCATTATCCTGATGGGCGGCGTGCTGAAGGTTGCCAACCCCTGCTGTAGCGGCTTAAGAGAAAGATCCCAGCAAGTTCAGATATTTCAGTAGGTTGCAGATAAAGTCAGAAAAGGGAAAACGAGTGAAAAATTGCAATCTTAGGGTATATCTACACTACCTGCTGGCTTGATGGGTAGAGGTCAATCTCCTGTACTCCACTGCCGTGAGAGGCGCAGGCGGAGTCTATGGGGGAGCGGTAAATTGACCTAAATACCTCGACTTCAGCTATGCTATTCCCATAGCTGAAGTTGCGTAGGATCCCCCGACATTTCCCCAGTATAGACCAGGGCTTAGACAGTAGCAAATCTTCCTGCATGTATTACATTTTTTAAAGAAAAAAAGTCACCTATTTGTGCCCCAAGAACTGAACTTTTTTGAAATGTTTGTTTCTCTAAGGGGAAGAATTAGGCCAAAAAAAAAAAAAATCTTTAATAGTTGCCTACTGACAGGATAATTTTTAAAAACAAAATCCATAACAACTTTCAGATTATGTTACACTGATGATTATTCTTCTATACCATACTGTTAGGCTCTTTGAACCTAGTCTGATGGAACAGCAATATAAATTGAAGAGTGTAGGTATTTTTTAGTATTTATTTTAGTTAGCAATCAACTCTTTCACCTATGATTTTACAATTCAGAGAGTCTGTGAAATTATTTTCCATATTAGATAAATGAACATCAGAAGATAAAAATTACACAGATTGCTATATAGGGTTCTCGCTCACCTTTTTCCCCTGGTGGTATAACAGTATTCACAGACATCATAAGATACATGCCAGCAATCAAAGGCTGCCTGCAGAAAAATAACCACTTTTACCTCAAAGCTCCATAAACCAATTAATTGGAAAATAGTCCTCTGAAGGCTATAAAATCCATAACTATTTAAAAAAGTCTCCATAGATACCAAATTTAAATGTAATATTACTATTAAAAATCAGTTTTCAAGGCAGAGAATCAAAATCACTGGACTGGAAGGGACCTCAAGAGGTCTTCTACTTTAGTCCCCTGAACTGAAGGCAGGTGTAAGCATTATCTAGACCATCCCTGACGGGTGTTTATCTAACTTGTTTTTAAAAATCTCCAATGACGGAGATTCCACAACCTCTTTAAGCAATTTATTCCAGTGCTTAATGATCCTGACAGTTATGAAGTTTTTTCTAATGTCCAACCTAAACCACCTTTGCTACAATTTAAGCACATTGCTTCTTGTCCTATCCTCAGAGATTAAAGAAAACAATTTGCCCTCTCCTCCTTGTAACAATCTTTTATGTACCTGAAAACTATTATGTCCCCTCTCAATCTTCTCTTTTCCAGACTAACCAAACCCAATCTTTTTAATCTTAGATGCATGGAGTGAAAAATACAGCATCAAATTAGGCCTGAAAGACTGGGAATGGGTGGGTCACTACAAAAAGTGATTTTCCCTCTGCTGATACTAATGCCTTCTTGTCAACTGTTGAGAATAGGCCACTTCCACCTTAATTGAATTGGCCTCGTTAGCACTGACCCCCCCACTTGGTAAGGCAACTCCCATCTCTTCATGTGCTGTGCATGTGTGTATACTATACATACACAGCTTACTGTATTTTTCACTCCATGCATCTGATGAAGTGGGTTTTAGCTCATGAAAGCTTATGCCCAAATAAATTTGTTAGTCTCTAAGGTGACACAAGGACTCCTTGTTGTTTTTGCTAATTTGTTTAAGAAATTTTCAGCTTGTTCTTTCCCTGTTTTAGTCTCTGATCCTACCTCATTTTCACTGGCATTCATTAAGTTAGATATCCAACTGCTACTAAACTTTTTGGTAAAAACTGAAACAAAAGAGTCATTTAGCAGTTCTATGAGTTCCATATTTTCAGTTATTGTTTCCTCCCCACCTCCTCCCCACCACAGAATAAAAGATCTATTCTGTCCTTGGTCTTCCTCTTGCTTGTAATGTATTTGTAGAATGCTTTCCTATGACCCTTTATCTCTCTAGCTAGTTTAATCTAATTTTGTGCCGTGGCCTTTCTAATTTTGCCCCATATGCTTGCGTTGTTTGTTTATATTAATCCTTTATAATTTGCATTAAACAACTTTTTGTAGGACTTTTTTTGAATTTCACATCATTGAAGTTCTCCTGGTTAAGTGATACTTCCTATCTTTCCTACACAGTGAGAGAGTTTGTTCTTATGCCCTTAATGTGCCATTGAAAAACTGCCAATTCTTTTGGACTGGTTTTTCTTTTAGACTTGCTTTCCCATGGGATCTTTTCTCTGAGCTTGCTAATGTCTGCCTTCTTGAAATCCATTATCTTTATTGTGCTGTTTTCCCTTCTACCATTCCTTAGAATCACAAACTCTATCATTTCATGATCACTTTCACCCAAGCTCTCTTCCATCTTCAAATTCTCAACCAGTTCCTCTTTTTTTGTTAAAATCAAATGTAAAACAGCCTCTCCCCTCAATGGCTTTCTCCACATTCTGAAATTAAAAAAAACTGTCTCCAATACTTTCTAAGAACTTGTTGGGTAATCTGTGCCCTGGTGTGTTATTTTCCCAATAGATGTCTCAGATGTCTGGGTAGTTGAAGTCCCCCATTGCTACCAACTCTATGCTTTGGATGATTTTGTTACTTGTTAACAAAAAGCCTCACCCACCTCTTTTTCCTGGTTTGCAAGTCTGTAGTTGACCCCTACCATGACAACACTCCCCCCACTCCTTTTTAACCCCTTTTAGCCTTACCCAGAGACTTTCAATATGCCTTTTTCCATCTCAATCTCAGTCCAAGTGTATATATATTTTTACATATATGGCAACACCCTCTCCTTTATGCCATGCCTTTCCTTCCTGAGCAAGCTATACCCTTCTATGCCAATATTCCAGTCATATGTATTATGCCACCAAGTCTTTTTGATATCTAATGAGATGTCAAAGCCTCTCTCCCACTCTTTTTTTTTTTTAAGATAAAATAAATTTGAAAGGATTTTTCACAAGCTTTAGAAGAAATAAAACAAACAAACAATAAAATAACATTAACATATATATTCCCTTTAGTTTCTTCCCCACCCTAAATTTCTATTATCATAATAGGCTCCCAAACGAACTTCTTCCAATGTGTGTTATAATGTATGTGTAATATAATATAAGAAAGTTACCTAATGTGAGAGCATTTGACTAACAGGCAATAAATTGCAATAAATTTTATTGTGAAGCTATAATGTTATTCAAAGCTTGTGTTCACGTGTGTTCATTTCAGGCTCCACAAAAGAATTTTGGACCTGTTCCCACTGAAATAAGGGACCAAACTCACATCAGCTGCTATGGTAACAGGGGAACCCTGGATTAAATTTGGATGAATTTCATGAAATATATTAAAAGTACTTACCTTTGACGTGTCAGATGTAACGTTACACCAGAGCAATCCTTGTGTTTATCTGCACAAAAAATGAAACAGGAGTTTATTTTTAATGATTAGTAACTTTGTGTGTTAAGTGATTTTTACTTAGTGGATAAAAAAAGTGTCAAAACAAAAGATGTCTTTACTATACATGTTACGCTTATTCTCCCTTCACCAGTCTTGATGGTGAAATTGTATTTGCATGACAATCCTCTGAACTGTGTGTTAAGATTATTTTATTTTTGTTCAGCACTACAGCAGTCTGAAAGTCATAGTGCTGCACTTATTTTTTAAAGCAAAACCAGGAGTGATCTCAAGCATGAAAAAGTAACAGAGAGCATTTTTTGGCAGAGATTAAAAAATGAAGAACTTTGTGCCTTGAAATGTACATGTGGGTTGAGGAGAAGGCATTTTTCTAAAGCCCAAAAGCAGTCGTTTTGCTACACAACCAGCTAATTTAAGTTAGGAAAAGTTATTGAAAATGAATGATTTTGCAGATAGGAATCTAAACGTTTTATCCATTAAAACAAAATTCAGTGACAGAAATGACCACATTGCCTTATTATAAAGTCAGCATTACTACGTTAGATAATGTACTTGAAGAAAAAAAAAAATCATTTCATGCAACTATTGAACTATTCGCCATCCTCCAGTATGTTCAACATCATTAATTTATAATGTAATCATTGCCCAACAAACGTAACACTTCAACTTAAAAAGGACACTCAACTTCATATCTAGTCAATTTCAACAGTTTCAGGTATTTAACCGCTTGACTTTTGTCTTCTTTTGTTTTTACAGCCATATCTTCCTACTGTAAAAAATGTGTTACATGGAAATTGGCTGTACTGAGATAATGAAAGTGTATATAGAACAACTGCTATTAAATACATAAAGTAAATAAACTCGATAAAAAACAAATTCTTATTTCCTAATCTTTTTTGTTAATCTTAAGTGATAGCTTTAACAATCATAGGTGAAAAGTGTTCAAACAAATGAGTTTTTTTTAACTGATGGTATCAGTAAATGTTTCAATTACACTGCTCTATAGCCAAAATGCTTCTGAAATAAATGTAGTCAAACTTTACTAATTCTGGGTCACTGAGAATGAAAATGATGCTTACAATTGTTGATTGGCTCTAGTTTTCAAGATATGCGATTGGGTCAGTATATACGACCCTTGACATGGGAATGGCGGAGGATAAGTGAGTTATAAAGGGAAGGGATCTCAATTTAAACCAGAAATGACTAAAATACATCTTTGACTGGATCTATGAATAAATCTATGACTGGGTTTGGACAGCACTTGCTTTTTAGGCAAAACAATGAATGATGCAATCTGAAGCGGGTATTGCGTCATACATGATATGAATTGCATCATGTTATTCCTAGAAGTCATGGATGATGCAATCGTAACGAAGCTTACATCACTCTGCTGAACAAATTGCCCTATATCAGCTCTAGAAATCATACAGTGTCGTGCTCTCTTATTTGTCAGTGTTTGATTTTGCAAAGGGACACATTTCTGTTTAGCCAAAGTGAGCAGAGATGCCTCGTACTTGTGTGAACAGTGCAGATAACTTCTGCTAGGTTTGTGGTGAAGTGACTTTTGTATCACAAAAGCGCAGTATAACCACTATGGTTAAGAAAGCCTATCACCTTTATTTTGGCTGCAAAATTGGAGATCAGAACAAGAGGTGGGCCCCCACACATATGCTGCAACACTTGTGCAACAAATCTTCGCCAGTGGTTGAACAGGAAAAGGAAATCTATGCCTTCTGCAGTGCCAATGATTTGGAGAGAGCCAACAGATCATACCAGCAATTGTTACTTCTGCATGGTGCCTCCAGTTGGGAAAGGTGTGTCAAAGAAGAAAAAGTGGACTGTGCATTATCCAAACATTCCGTCAGCTATACGCCCAATACCCCATGGAGAAGGACTGCCGGTTCCTGATGCACCAGAATCATTCTCACTTGAGTCAGACGAGGAAGAGGAAGAGGATGAAACTTCTGGTCCTGAACCATCAATGTCACAGGACCCACATTTTCTCCCATCCTCCTCCTCTGAACCACACCTCATAACACAAGCTGAACTGAATGACCTTGTCAGAGATTTGGAACTACCCAAGAGTAAGGCAGAGCTGTTGGGCTCCAGATTACAACAGTGGAATCTCCTGGCAGGTGATGTTAGGGTTTCCATGTTCCGTGACCATCAAAAGGATCTTGTCCCATTCTTCTTCATGGAAGGTGATCTTGTAGCCTGCAACAACATTGATGGTGTGATGGCAGCCCTCGACATCGTTCACGATCCAGATGAGTGGAGACTCTTCACTGATTCATCGAAGACGAGTCTTAAAGCTGTTTTGCTGCATAATGGCAATGTTTTGCCATCAATTCCAGTTGGTCATGCAGTCCATATGAAGGAAACATACGACAACATGAAACAACTTTTGAGGTGCATAAACTATGACCAACATCAGTGGCAGCTTTGTGGCGATTTGAAGGTTGTTGCTCTCTTGCTTGCTCTGCAGACTGGATACACAAAGTACTGCTGTTTTCTCTGCGAATGGGATAGTCGTGCAAGAGATTCCCACTACATCAAGAAAGATTGGCTGCTCTGACAGACACTGGAGCCTGGGAGGAAAAGTGTTCAGCATCCACCACTTGTTGAATCAAGGAAGATTTTGTTACCACCCTTACACATCAAGCTGGGTCTGATGAAGAACTTTGTCAAGGCCATTGACAAAATACAAGCAGCTTCCAAGTACCTCCGTGGAAAATTTCCAAGGTTAAGTGAAGCTAAGATAAAGGAAGGTGTCTTTGTTGGTCCTCAGATTTGTGAACTTCTTCGAGACGATGCATTTGAACATGCACTGCGTGGCAAGGGAAAGACGGCATGGAAAGCCTTCTAGTCAGTGGCAATACATTTTCTCGGAAACAACAAGGCAGACAACTACAGGTTGTTGGTGGAAAACCTCCTCAAGGCATACAAAAGCCTTGGTTGCAACATGTCACTAAAGATACATTTTTTGCACTCTCATCTAGATTTTTTTCCACCGAACTGCGGAGCAGTGAGCAACAAGCACGGCGAGCGATTTCACCAGGATGTTGCAAGAACGGAGAAACGCTATCAGGGCAAATGGAGCCCATCAATGCTTGCAGACTATTGCTGGACAGTGACAAGAGATGCTCCATTTAATGAATACAAGAGACAAGCCAAGAAGCGCCGAGTAGACACTGAATGGGACTAAACTATGTACGTAATAGTTTTTTGCCTTTTGTTTCATAATACATTTTATTTATATAACCCTTTTGCTGATTTTTAAAATGTTACATAAACAGGACAAGTGAAATATTATCATGTAAAGCAACCATAAACGCATGAAAAGACCTAGGTTTACAATTTATGATTAAAACTCTACTGTCTACACAATATACATAGACATAAAATGTAAAAACTTAAATATCTTAGAAACAGTAGCCCATCAGTTGTTTTAATTGTAATATTTGAATTCAGCACATCAAAATACATAATAAATATCATATTTTATCTCTGAAGCAGATGACTGCTAAAAAATTGTAGACCAGTGTTATTCAACCAGAAATAAGGTACATGTGACTTTGTTCATTATGATGCACAAGGAGACACAGAATTGCTAATGACATTTTTTAGATAACTGGACTCGGGCTTAAAAGCAGGATTAAGCTTTTTGTTACAGAACTAATTTGACAGATTAAAAAAGGATGGGGATATTTTCTGCTAATCAGGAAGTAACTGTACTGTACTTTCAAAAGAGTCAATCTGAATTGTCTTCACACTGGCATACACACCCTTACCTCAAGAACGAGGAGTGAACACATATGGATGTGAGAAAAGGAGAGATCACAGTCTGACTAGTTAGGAAGGTTTAAGATTTAAATAAAATCTGCATAAACTTTTTTATAACTAGATTTTGTGTTACATATAACATCTCACTATTAACTGATGTTCTTTGCTTCAGCTTCCTTTCATTAACATTTGAGTTTGCCTTAAATAAAACGCCAACAAAAATAGGAGAAAATATAAAATAGACAATGGTGAAAAGTAAGTAACTCTTTTTGTAGTACTGTGTACGCATTAATTATTAAAATTCTACATCAGTAAAGAAAGTTGTTAAAACAATCTCTCTAGGTTCTCACTTATTCCCATCACCATGGTATTTGAGCGTTTATGTTTTCTTGGTTTTTCCAACAGGTATTTTTACAGCAAACAAACTGAAGCTGCAGGTCATTGATGCCAAATCTTTCATACGCACTACAAAGCAAAAAACTCTTCTTGATATGTGTAAAGGAAACAAAACTGAATGAAGCTTTCTTATCTTGATCATGGTTATCAGCCAGATCAGACCCATTTACTGTAGTCACATCAAAAGTTTGGAAAGCAATGTCTAAGGAAGCTTCTTGAAAGAAAGTGTGATTAAGCAGAAACAAACGCAGCTGAAAACTTAAGTGGCAACACAGATCCTTTCAATACAAATGGAACCTCTGACTGCATCTCATAAACTGTGTGGAGTAAGGCCTGAAATAGAAAGAATTCTGTAACTCTTAATGCTCTTTTACAGTGGTTTCTGAAAATATGGTTTCAGCAGAAACCACAAGAACAGAATTTCAGTTATATTCAAAGTAACAATCCTGCAAATTGCCACAACACCACAATGATAGTCTCAAAATTAGCAATTATTGTTGGCACATCTCTCTCCACATTACAAAAGAGCAAAACAACTTGCCAAATACACGTGGCTCACTATGAACAATGGGAAATGAAGACTTTTGATGGGGGCTATTCTTTTTTAAATACCACATACATTTTATGTAACATGACTGGTTTAGTACTAATCTTTTAACCAAAGCTTTAATTAAGATAATCATAATGCCCAATGAAGGTGAAAGACACAGAGTTATAAAACAAAGCTCTTGTTATAATGAAAGATGTGCTCTATAATACAGATTTTTATTTGCTGAGAATTCTAAAAATCAGGAAAAAAGCAAATGACTAAACATGTATGCTATTTAAGAAACAGCCACACACATTTTGAACTATTATTTTATTCAAAAAATTTACATGCATGGGACTGCATGTGAACTTTAAACCTGTCTAAAACTCCTTTACATCAGATGTTTCATATTTTAATAATTCCTAGCAACTCATAATATTCAAATTCACTAACACTGATACATGTAGAACATTGGTTAAATTTTAACCTTGAAAGAATTCTTTTAATAAGAACAAGGCAAGTACTGAACCACTTTGTGTATGAACCACATTCAAATAAGTGAGCAATGCATCAGCACATTCACAAATGATGAAGTAATCCATCAAAAATTAATTTGTCCTATTAAATTCTGAATGACGACACACTGGCCACACTGAAGTCTCCTCCCTCCCCAATCTATTGATCTTTTCTCAAAAATGCCATTTTTTCCCCTCTTCAGATTTTAATATTGACATTTTAGGAGTCTCTATGGAAAGCGAGAATTTCTTTTCCATGCTCATAGGTCTCAGTTT
This sequence comes from Dermatemys mawii, assembly GCA_007922305.1. Classification (NCBI taxonomy): domain Eukaryota; kingdom Metazoa; phylum Chordata; order Testudines; family Dermatemydidae; genus Dermatemys; species Dermatemys mawii. The sequence goes on along the minus strand of ML677336.1, from coordinate 3,136,108 downwards.
ATTTTGAACATACAATTTAGATATATAGGGAGAAAAGAGGAGGAAGGCAAGATTGAACGCTAGAGTAGACGAGGTAAAAAATGCATTAAGCAGTTGTTGAGGTTCAGGGGGAAAAAGGTGGTGAAGATACTTCATGCCAGAAAGAGCAATACTCATCAACCACACAAAACAAATGCTGCTAGGGAAGGACCTTGAATAGGAGAACTGAAGAAAAACATAGATAAGAACAGGATAGAAAGAGAGAGAGAAAGGTCATTTAATTTTCTAAGACATTTAAATGCTTCTAGATTACACCTATTTTCCTCACAATCTTCAGGAACAAATACCTATCCTGCCAGGCCTCATCCCCTTAATTAACAGCATCTTAATATTAAGTCCCACAATCTCCATTTTTAGAATTCAGTTCCTTCTTGGAGTCATCTCTATTTCACCTTCCCCACTTTACATAGTGCTAAAAACTAGATTTTTTTGGTTGTTGTACAGCACTGGCTGCAGTGCCGCAAATCATGGCTTGTACATGGTTGAAACTGTATACTAGATTATTCTCTATCAGGTGTAATGAAGGTTTGAAAATATTTGCTATCCTAGAGAATGTTTTGAATATACCCTTTGTTACTTAGGACCAGATTTTTGAGTGTGCTTAGTAATTTTTTGTGCCTCCATTTTTGGGCTCTCAAACCTCAGACACTTTTAGGAGGCTGATTTTCAGGATGCACCAAAAAACTGTCTAAAATTGGACACCCAAAAAACAGGCACCCCAAATTACTAGTCACTTCTGAAAATCTTGGCCTTCACTTTTAGTTCATAGTGGCTTTCCTATTTAAACATGTCAAACAGATTTCAGTTTACTCCTGCTCAAATGCTATCTACCTTTGCAACTTTCAGAGTGTTGAGCACACAGGCAAAATTCCCATTTCATCTGGATTTAGCAATACCAAAGGAAATCCAAAACTATCAATGAACAAGCTAACCTTTATTACTACAAGATAAAGCACTCGTATTACTCAACTTGCAGAACCACATCATTGTGGATAACAGAAAGTTGACTTACAGTGCATAAGAATGTGCAAGTGATCACCTAAAGAAGTTTTTTATTTTTGCAGGTAAATATGAGCACTTGCTATAAACAGTCTCAAAACGTCTGCAGAGATAAATGTTCTTTAACAACTGCTTCACCTCTCCACAACTCACATTCCTGAAACTATCAAAGCTGCTGAGCACTCAGTTCAGTACAGTTGAAAAGAATGAATCAATGGCAGCAGATGTCTCAATCTCCAATAGAGCTTTTCTAATAAATGCTGTTACAGCTAAGCAATTGTGGTGAAATATTGCACAAATCCAACAAAATGTTAAAATCATCTTTCTAACCTGTCACTCTGGCTGGACTAACTCCTTTAATTTTGCATTTCAGCTATAAAGTACACAGTGCTCTAGGACAAATACATGATTAGCTTCCATTTGCCCTATGGCACATACAAGAAAATACATTCATCCACCTCAGAAGCACGTTTCTTTCAAGATGATTCTCTATGCTGAAGTTCCAACAGAGATAAAACAAGAAGAATCCTGCCTCTGTTTATTTCTTTTATGAACGCAAAAACAACAGTGCAGGTTAAAATGCAACACTCTGATTTGAAATATAAACAGAGATCATTTGCTTTATCGTATTAAGATTAACTTTTTAAAAATGTATTACTAAATCAAATAGCCAATGTGTGCTTAAATTCAGTAAAGAAATTATATTGTGCATGCCACCTATATCACTTTTCACCAGTTTTTATGGAGAAATGTATTACTAAATGCTAGAACTGGCTGGAAACGTTCTGACAAAGGTCTTTTTTGGTCAGAAAATGCTGATATGTCAAAATTTAAAATGTTCTGAAAGAATGTGTCAATTTCAGCAAAATTCCTGGTGGAACTTACGCAGGTTTCCTAGGAGGTCATCCCCTTGCCTCTTCCCTGGCTGTATAAAATCAGATGGGCTGACACAGAACCAGAGCTCCCAGGGCTTCTGGGATTGTTTTAGTTTCCAAAACAAGATATCGAGGAATTTCACTTCCATAAAACAATTCAACTGTTGGCATTTCATCCTGACTGAGGATGAAATGTTTTCCAAAATGTCAAATTTTTGAAAAAAGAGAATTCAGTTTCTCAGCCAGATGTAATAGACACCTGAGAAAACTCTTCTGCTAGACCTTATCTACTGTTGGAAAAAAAACATGTCTACTTTTTAGTGCCTTTTGCCTACACGGATATTTGTTATAAATTAAAAAGCCTGGTTTGAAATCTATCTTCAACATTTTCATTATTTTATCGTATGTATTTATAACATTTGCATAGTATTCAGTGAACAGTATTGGAAGTTCTAATGAAAGTGGGCAATTTAATACCTATACATTTACATATATATTTATCCAGTTGGTTACAACTGTCTTCGGTTAAGTGTCTTCTTTAGATTTCAACCCTGTTAGGATTGTATTTTTATTAAAAATTCTTAATTTTTCTGCCCTCAAACAGATCACTACATTTTCAACACAATAACGTTCATCATCCTAAACACTCATAATCTAATGCGGGGGTGGGCAAACTTTTGGCCGAAGGGCCACACTGGGGTTCAAAATTATGTGGAGGGCCGTGTAGGGAAGGCTGTGCCTCCCCAAACAGCCTGGACCCGTCCCCATCCGACCCCCACCCACTTCCTGCCCCCGACTGTCCCCCTCAGAACTCCTGATCCATCCAATCCCCCCACCACCAGGCTCCTTGTCCTCTGAACACCCTCTCTGGAGACCCCCCCACCCTAAGTACTCCTCCAAAACCCCACCCTGTATCTAAGCCCCCCTCCTTCTTGTCCCTTAATTGCCCCCTCTGGAGACCCCCTCCATTCTAACTGCACCCCCAGAATCCCACCCCCTATCTAAGCCTCCCTGCTCTTTGTCCCTTGACTGCCTCAAGATCCCCCACCCGAACCCCCCTCCAGGACTCCACCCCTTATCTAAGCTGCCCCCGCTCTTTGTCCCCTGACTACCCCCCTCCAGAAACTCTCCCGCTCCTAACCACCCCCCAAGAACCCACCCCCTATCTAAGCCGCCTGCTCCTTGCCCTGGGACTCCCACACCTGATCCAACCCCCCTCTCCCCCGTTCCCAATCCCCTGACCACCCCCTGAGACCTCTCTGCCCCTTATCTAATCCCCCACCCCAGCCCCCTTACCACGCCGCTGCTCAGAACAGCGTGTCTGGCCCAAAGCCAGACACACGGCATGCAGTGCACTGAGGCTGTGGGGGAGGGGCACATATGGGAGGGGCTGGAGCAGACTCCCCAGCTGGAGCTCAGGGGCTGGTTAGGAGGAGCCCGTGGGTCAGATTCAGCCTGCGAGTCTTAGTTTGCTCACTCCTTATCTAATGAAAATATTTAAAATCTGTTTTAAGAAATCAAATTCAATATACATCATTCAATTTCTTTTACATTATATTTTTCTAAAACGAGGTTTCTGACATTTTCCACAGAATCCACTTTGCACTCTGCCGCCTTTGGATAAAATGTCTGATTATTTTCTTCTTTGTAATTTCCACTCTGTTCCTACTTTATTCCCAATACAATTTGTGTTTCTTCTGCTGAATAATTTAACACCTAGGAATTCCCTTTTATATTAGTCAAGGAGACCCTAGATTAATAGCAAAATTATTTGCCTTATATTTGGATCATAGTAACAAATCTTGTAGGTTTTATATATTTGATAAAAGCTCTTCATATCCATTCTCTGTGTCACATCATAGTCATTTTCAGCACTTAAAGTGTAGTTATACTCTGAAAATATGATGCTGTAAAAATGCTCAACATATCTTGTCCCCGTGTCTATTCAGAGTCACATATGCTTACTACAGTGATAAAAATGTGACTACTGATTTTTTCTTTATATGCTTCAGTCAGCTCTGCAGACTCAACGCTGCTAAGAGAATGTAAGCTGGATTCTATTTCTTCTTATAAATCAATAGAATTATTTACTTTACTTTCCCAATTAGTTCACCTATGCAAAACTAGTTAAGGCAATAGAGTTGCACAGGTATCATAATTTAGCCTGCAGATTTTTTTTCAAAAGTCATGAGGACATATGAAAAGGAGAAACCTGGCTTGCTCTTAATTTCCAGGTTGAGTTTGCAAGTTTGTCTGTCTTTTTGCCTTGTGAACTGAGAACATTAGATATGGAAAACATTGACAACACACAAACATGAAATCCCATGATGCAATTTTACAGTCACTCGTCTGAGTAGCATAAAATCTTTTTAGTCACCATATCGATCTACTGTATTTCTAAGGTGTATATCACTGCAGTACCCAAGCACCAGCAAAATCCTAAGGAAAAAAATCCATTGAAAAGCATTACACCTAGGGCAGTGGTTCTCAACTCGTTTCAGTCCACGGACCACCAGGCCAATCAAAACAATTTTGTGGACCACTTTTTTTTTTTTGGGAGGTGGGGAGAGACATAATTAGAAAGAGCAGACATTTTGGTTTGAAATTTATTTCTTACTTACTGGATGTTTGAATTCTCTTCTCACTGACAAGCTTTTCAATGTTTGGAGTGGCAATGAGCAGTTCGGCCACTATCTTGCCATTGCATCTGCGTAGCAGAGCCACAGAGGACTTATAGCTGGCATGAGCAGTGCTCCAATTTATCACTTTTGACTAGAAAAAGGTCTCACAGAATTGTTGATCCAGAGTTACAGTCTTCAAACAGATTAACATTCAATCAGTATTTTGTGTACTTAATGCTTTAAGAAGGCCAATTCACAGAGCTGAAAACAATTATGAGCCAAATCATCACAGAGAAAGAATTTAAACAGAAAAATTGAACTATTTACAAACATTTTACTAAATACCTCTAAAGCCACAATCCAAAAGCAAACCTGGTAGAAAGGGGAAGTGAAAACAGCTATGCACTATATAAACAAATGTAAAAAAAGGGGAAGTGGACAGCAGTAAATATCAATTAGAAGCTAGAAAGTGTAGAAAATTGGTAAGAGAAGAAATCTATGGCTAGCAGGCACCCTAACAATGGTACTGGCGAATCACTATGTAGAAATGGTAGAATTGTCAATAATGATGAAAAAAAGTGGCAGTGCTCAATAAATACAGAACTGAAATATTTGCGTGTCACAAAGCAGATGATGCAGTCATAATGACGAAACAATTTCCACTCCAGCAGTAAATGCTGATGATGTTAAAAAGAAACAACTAAAGTTATATTTTAAATCAGCAGAGCTAGGTAATTTACCCTGAGAATTCTGAAAGAATTGATTGAAAAGTTCTCTGGACTATAGATGTTGATTTAGAGTAAGTCTTGGAACACCAGGAGGTTGCAGAGGACAAGAAGAAAGCTAAGGCTGTGCCTATATTTAAAAAGAATAACCCCACATAACTACCGGCCTGTCAGAGTTGTGTCAGTCTGAGGCAAAATAATGGAATGATTGAGATGGGTCTTAACTCATAAAGAATTAATGAAGGGTAATACAATTATTGCCAATCAACATGGGATAATGGAAACTAGATATCAAGTTAGTTTGAGAATATCTAGTTTTAATAAGATTACAAATTTGGTTGATTAAGTATATTACATCAATACTAATACCTTTGACTTCTGAAAGGGATTTGACTTGGTACTGCTTGACTTCTTGATTAATAAACAAGAACAATATAAAATCAAGATGGCAAACATTATATGATTAAAAACAGGTTAAATGATAGCTGTCAAAATGTAGTTGTAAGTGAGAAATCATTGTCAAGTTGCTATGTTTCTAGTGCAGTTTTGCAGGGATGAGTTCTTGGCTTTAGACTAACATTTTTATTAATGACTGTGAAAGAAACCATAAATTTGTCAGTGATGACGCATTGCAGATGACACAAAAATTGAGAGAGAGGTAAATAAGGAAGAGGGCGGGTCACCGATACAAAGTGATCTGGATTGCTTGGCAACAGAGCACAAGCGAAAAATGTATGTTTCAGCATGGCTAAACGTAAGGTCATATATCTACGAACAACAAATGTAGGCCATAATTACAGAATGGGTGGCTCTGTCCTGGGAAACAGTGACTATGAAAAAGAGATGGGGATCCTGGCGGATAATCAGCTGAACATGAGCTCCTAGTGCAATGGTGTGGCCAAAAACGGGCTAATGCAATCCTTGAGAGTATAAAGGGGGTAATTTCAAATAGCAATAGGGAAAATATTGATCAGTCTTCAAGTACTTACACAGGAAATAAAAATATAATAATGGAGGACCCTTCAATCTAGCAGAGAAAAGTATAACAAGAAAGAAGGGGTAGAAGTTAGAGACAGATAAACTCAAATTAGAAATAAAGCACATTTTTTTTACAGAGAAGATAATTAACCTTTGAAACAGTTTACCATGGGCTGTGATGAAGTCTCCATTGCTGGAATTTTAAAATCAAGATTGGATGTTTTTCTAGAAGTGTGCTCTAACTAAGCACAACTATGAAACTTGCAGCAGGAATTAAAATAGGGAAGTTATACAGGATGTCAGAGTAGATTATCACACTGGTTCCTTCTGGCATTAAAAACTTATCTATATAGGTATGGCCACCTCGCTGAAATACGCGACCACACTTATTTTGTTGAGGAAGAGGTAGGAGAAGCATTTTAGCTCCTGTGACTTCTGCATGTTCTCTTCCTTCTGAAGCCCAATGGTGGGTGAAGAGGCTTCTAGACTTAACTTAGGAAAGGTGAGACTTTTTCAAAGGCACAAATGGCAGTTGGGAGTCTGTCATTTGTGCATTTGAAAGTCTGCCCCAAAAGTCTTCACCAATTGTACTTAAAGATATTAGGTTTTTCAAACAATGCACTAAGTTAATTACAATGTAAAGTAATGAAAAATATCAGATCCAAAACATTTCATGTGAATAAAACAAGTTTAAAAAATCGTTATTAGGAAAGAATCAGCTTTTTAAATGATCAAGTTTAACAACACAGTAAGGGTAACTTGATACATCCAAAATTCAGAGCTACATAGTGTGTATTTAAGAAAGAAGATAAAATAGGTCTTCATTGTAGCTTGCCTGCCTTTTCCCACCAACCTAGGGAGCTTATGCCCTGCAATACTGACCCCACTGAAGCCCCCAACTATACGGCTTTCACCTGCTCAGTGGGCCTGTTGGGTCACAACATTTCAGTTTCCCTAGTAACCAAAGCAGAAAGGGAAGTACAAGTCTGGGTGCCAGTGTGCCCTTTTCCAGGACTGCTTCCCATCTACTTGTTCTTCATCTTCTGTTCCCTCACTTCCCATGCACCATAAACAACTTCTCCTTTTTTAGTCGATTACCCATCCCAAAAAATGTGCATTCAGTAGTCAGCTTAACCACTTCATTTGCAAGTTGTATTTATTTCCCTCTGCCTTTGTTATTCTTAATTGTTTTAGACTCTGCATATCTCTACAGCACAGAGTTAAAGTTCTTTGAGTTCCTTAATTGTGCATTTCTGTACCTTAAAATATTACGATTTCATTTACACTGGACCTTAATTTAGAATGTCCAGGGGTTGTAATGCTTGTATTTGGAATAAGTGACATCTTTTTCACCCTTACTTTAATAATATGTACTTCCACAACCATAATTACACTTTAATGTAGTTTTATATTTAGGAGTATAAAGTAGTACTAAAACTGACCCTCTCCCCATTTAATTTGATAACTCTTTTCTAAACGTGACTGTTTTTACAGATCTCACTCTATATAGCAAAGTTGTTCTTTTTGCAGATAGATTTTATTTTTTAACCCATAAGTGTTTTGGACCACGTGTAATAATCTAACTTTGGCCTCTGATCACAAAACATTAATGTTTAACTAAATGTGGCAGCATCATCATTTGGGCTGTATCTGAGATAAATAGCATCATTTGCTTATTAACTGGTTAAATGAAATCAGTTGAAAAATTACAGTACAGGTACTGTGACAAAGCTCCAAGTTTGTACTTGTGGGTCCTGCGCTTCCTGGCAGATTTAGGGGCCTCAGAAACTCATCTAGGCCCCAGAGTGACCTCCCTTTCTCAGTATAATTGGCAAGAGTCACTGCCTAGTGAGTTACCTTCATCATAGGCCAGTATGGAAGATGGGAAAAGGGGGGAACCCAGGCCCGCCCTCTACTCCGGGCTCCAGCCCAGGGACCCTAATAGTATCAGCTAACATGGCTGACCTTTTAGGCACAAAACACAATACAATTCCCTGGGCTACTTCCCCACAGCAGTCCCTGCTTCTTCAAACTCCACTTCACCCTTACCTCAGGGCCTCCTTCCTTCTGGATGATATGTTGCCCACCACTCAGTCTCACCAACAGCATAACTTCCTCTCACAGCTCCTGACACCCACAGCCCACCTGACTAACTGGGAGGTTTTTATCTGGTTTCAGCCAGTCCCTGATTGGCTTCAGGTGTCCCAATCAGGCTAGCTGTTTCTACTCCTTTCTAGAAGGTTCTTAATTGGCCTGGAATAGTCTTTGTTTGGCTATCCAGGGAACAGGGACCTGCACATCCTGAGACTAATATACCTGCCTTCCAGCACTCTCTTATATCCTTCTGGTCTGACTCCGTCACAGTACATAGATTTACTTTGGGAGAAAAGAATTAAAGTGCAAATGGGAACACAATTGAATAATTACAATATGCATAATTCATTACTATATCTACAGCCAAATATTTTATGCTTATATATCCAGTAAAAAAAGTATATTGGTAATGTCTTATATCACAATACACTGAACTCTGAATACTGTACTGAATCTGTGGACTGTTACTTTTATTCTCATTACTGAGAAAATGCCTGATGACAGGAATAGTTTTCATCCTTCATTCTGAATTATGACACATTATGTGTGCTCTAGTTTGTAAAAAAAAGTGCAACTATTATAGTCTTAAAATTGGAAATCCCCCTCTTACCAGTTAAAGTCTTGGCACATATCAGACATGTTTCTTTTGGATAATTTCTGAAGTGTTAAAAATATTTCTAAAGCTGTTCAGAGCTTAACACTAAATCTGTTTGAAGAGAGCAATCAAGGTTTAGAGAGAATTATATCAGATTACATATTTTCCTACTCAAACTGAGATTATCACAAGAAAGCTAAATTAGAAGCCTTTTTTGCTCACAGAAGAAAAATGAAAGATTTTGCATGTTAAAAATAGAAGGTTGGAACACACAGTACAACAAGTACTGAAGTAAAACCAGATGGCATTTTGTCATACTTATTTTAATCTCTCTCTTCTAACAACTTCAGTAGTATCCAATAATCTCATCAATTATTGACAAAAAGTAGAGGTATTGAGATTAGTAGAAATACTGATAAAATTTCCCCAAGCCTTTTCTACTATCTTCCTTCAGAAACTTGCAAAGATATGTTGTGTAAGTTAAAGGACTCACCACAATAGATTTATGTGACCAAAAACAGAAGAGGAACAAAAATCTTATTAACTGAGATTAAACTATCAGATTCTTTCCCTGATTTAAGAAATTTTAAATTCTCATGTAGCAGGCAAATAACTTCAGGTGCTCATTGTTTTCCATTAAAACACACACACACACACACACACACACTCTATTATAAATGTTATTAAAAAAATCTCACATATGACTTATACTTAATACTGAAAAGGAACTCTCAACTTCCCCAAACAATAACAAAGGGCAGGCTCTCTCCTAATATATTTTCTTCAGAGGGTTGTGATTTTAATTATAAGCTTTTTGGCAAGTAGCAATTCCCAGGGGTTTGCCCTGGCTCACCTGTATTGCCAGATGTAGAAACAGATTCTTTCTGAGCATAGACAGGAGCAGCCATAGGTGTATATACCCTTCTATAGTCCACATAAAATTAAAACGGTTACTGCACTCTCCATTTGTGCACACTTTTTCTGGCCAATTACCATGAGGTTTTACAACCTTATATCCCCTCATATGACAAACATTTAAGAACTTCTAAAAATAAAAACAAGTAAAAATAGCAGGAACATATTCTATCACTGAGTACATCTCCTTGCTTATGCTGAATTGTTTTCTACAGCACAGCATTGTATGCTGAAATCGATTTTAAGGTGCTTGAAGTGACAGGGTTCTCAATACTGGGAGATTATTCGATTTTGTAATATACCATATCTTGCTATTAAAATTCCTGTCCTGCCCCCATTCCTGTTATATAAACTTCTTTTTTAAATCCCTAAGCAATTAGTTATGCTCCTTTATGTCACTGTATGGAATTACGCAATTCCCCTGTCCCCATTTTTTTCCCTTTAGCGTCTAGACACATTTGTATTTCCCTCCCTAAGTCATCAGGGATCTTCATTCCCATGTTTAAAATCCACATTGTAATACATCATGGCCAAAATCCAGCAGTATGATGATGTACAATTTAGTCTGTTCAAGGCTAACAGAAGGCCATATGGCTAATGCACCAATCCTGTATTGCAAAAAGTCCTCAAGTATGAAAAAAATAAATGCACCTATCTGGAAAATGTCAGAATAAGTCACTTTATGTTGTTTTTTTGAAGTTCTGAATTAGTTACACTGCTATTATATATATTTCATCTTGTCCCGAAAACAGATTAGTGAGGAATTTATAATAATGAAATCCAAATTCTCACTGATACCAGTTAACAATATACTAGCTATGCTTGAGATGATTAATTTGAGATATTAAAAATACTTACAAAAATGAAATAATCAAAACAATTTTTTATAACTCTGGCCATAGATTTTCTATTAAATGTCAAGCATATTTCATCCTTGTCACCAGACATAAATTCTTTGGGTTTTTTTGCATAAAGAATTCCCACTGTAGAGCAAGGAGACAACACTTCCATCTATTTCTGAGATTGGTATATTTCTTGGCAGGTTCAAGTCAGTCTGATCAAAACAAGGGATAGGTCTGCTAAACCCACGGTTGAGAGTTCAAACACTGAGGGGCCCATTTAGGGATATGGAGCAAAAATCTGTTGGATGATTTAATTGAAGATTTGTCCTGTTTTGAGCAAGGGGTTGGACTAGATCAGGGGGTGGGATCCTGGGCGGGCAATTAGAGTTGGGGGGTGTCCAGAGTGGGTGACCAGGGAAGAAGGAGAAGGGTGGATGGGTCAGAGGCTCTGAGAGGGCGGTAAGTGTGTAGGAGGTTGGATGGGGGTGGGGCCAGGCTGTTTGGGGAGACACAGCATTCCCTACCTGGCCCTCCACACAATTTTGAACCCCAATGTGGCCCTCAGGTCCAAAAGTTTGCCCACCCTTGGACTGGACGATCTCCTGAGGTCCCTTCCAACTCTGATATTGTATGATTTTTACCTCATGACCCAGTACTAAAAGATTTTAGTGAAGTCCTTGTTAATTTAAGGACAGGGAATAAAACTATGCTGACAAAATATTAGCAAGAGATATATTTTAATAATGGTGTAATTCTACACCAAACAGAAAAATAGATTTACCATTTAAAAAGAGGAATCATTTCCTAACTCATGCAGTTAAGTTTTTGAAACAACATATAGGATTGATAAATCTTTTAAATGCACGTTGATCCAATTTAGCAAAGCTGAATGTTTTAAGGATTTCTAATGTAAACATAAACAGCACTTTACAAAAAAACCAAATGTCAGTGATCCTCCTCAAAGCTTTTACTAACAAATCACTTTTCAGATCCAAACTTGTTACTTTATTTGATCACAGGTGTACTACCTAATTTAGAAGAGCCATATTAGCCCCAGTTTTGAAAAGGATTAATATTTGAATAGCTGATTGTTCTCATGCCTCACATAAATTGGATTTTTGTGGTGTTTAGATGAAAGTGTATCAAATGCAGTCTGTCTCTTTAGGTTACGGTAAACAGATAAGCCACCATCTGGATTTTTGATTGGTGACTAGAGAACAAAACTCCTAATTCAGAAAACTGTGCAGAAAACAGGAAGCTTACAAGGTGGGCATTTGCCCCTTATGTTGTAGAAATTCACAAAAAATGTGTAATAAATATAAATTCATGGTCCTCCCAGTCTTTCACAGATGCTGTGTGTATTTCGGATGTTCTATTGCAGGGATCGGCAACCTTGGCACGTGCGACCGCAGGATAAGCACCCTTCCTGCAGCCCCCATTGGACCGGGACGGTGAACTGCGGCCAGTGGGAGCCACGGCTGACGAACCAGTAAGTAAACAAACCGGCAGGGCCTACTAACGGTGCTTACCCTGCGGTCCCGCGTGCCAAGGTTGCCAATTCCTGTTCTATTGCATAGACATACTAGAACAAAAACACTTATATTCTGGCTGTAGAGTATCCACATACATTAACAAAAACAAACCAAAGAGCAAGAGAGTTTATATTTTCTTACTGGCAAAATACTCATGTTATTTTCATACATCTTTGAATGCTGATTGATTGATATCTCTCTCTTTTTTAACCAAAATGCAAAAGAGCTATGTCTATATCTGGTTTGAATTGATTTACAGCATTCATAAACATAACTGAAAAATCAAGATTTATGAATACAAAATCTATTCTAATATACTATTATATTTTAAAGTATTCTACACTACAATATCACCTTGAAAGAAAGCTGTGAAATAACTTTCTCAGATGATAAATCATTGTGAAAAGGAGTCTACCTCTGCTTATAGAGCCCATGTGAAGATGAGTATAGTTGTCTTTTGTTGCTTTCTCTGAAATTTTACTAAAACATAACCTTGTCTGTCTCCTTTCTATACATCTTTTAAAAAGTTTAAGTCAAGTTTATATTTTTAAGTTAACTTTTTAGGTGCTCACCTAAACGTAGCAAGCCCTCTTCTTCTACCCTAGTGACAGCTCCAATGGAAATTATCTCAATATGTAAATGCTTTTTTGCATGGCGGGGAAGCAATCTAAATTTTTTCAGAAAGGAATATTTGAAATCATATTTGCAGATTACAGTTTCCAAAATACATACCTCTGAATGCGCTGACATCCCCATAATGTACTTGGAGCACAAAATATTTGCTACCTGTTTCTCCTCCAACTTTGAATCCCACACCTTAAAATAAAGATGATGAGTTAGGGTTATGGAAACAATAAATAAGGTACATTTTAAATATTTTAAAATTCATCACTGATAACACTGTCTAATAGCCCAAGAATGAATAGACTGGCAGTGGAGGAGGAGGAAAGGTTCATTTTAAGATATCAGTGAAAAAAACTACTGGTTGTAGAAGCTACAAAATAAATACATAAATAAAACAGAGCTGAAGTGTCACTGAACATAAACTGATACTTATTAGTCTGAGTCACCACCATCAATGAAGAGTGATGACTGAGTTAGGCAAAATTATTTCATTCCAGTGCATATTAGGTAGGATTATAAAACAAGATGATGCACGTGTTCTTTATTAGCCACAAAGGATTCTATATCATGAATGCTTATTTTCATTTCCCATTTTAACAGTTAATTTAAGTGTAAAGAGATGTAAATTGCCATGAATTTATGCATGATACATTAAGATTAGAAATACACAATTTTCCACCCCAAAATGTTCAACACAGCAAAAATAGTTACTTTCATGAAAGTTGTCAAAATGTGCAGATTTCAAGTAAAACAACAATAGGGTGACAAATTATCAATAGATATTGCAGAGGACCTTGAAAGAATAAGCACAAATTACAGTGCACCAGTGTCACTGATAAGGATCTTGCCACACCTGCCCAACAATGAAAATACTTGGAGAGAAGCAAAAAAAGCAATCTCTGCCTATTGAGCCTGTGAATCCCACTAGATTAATAACTGCCAGTGGCAAAGCTTCTCTGTGAAGAGGGTTGCAGAATCTCTATACACAATCATAGTGTCAATAAGAAACAAATAAGGAAAGAAAGGAAGACTGGTAACTCATTTAAACATCTGCAGTTTTGAGTGGTTTAGAGACAGCAACAAATTGCCAGCTGGGATTTGGCATGTACTCAAGCACCTTCGTTCCCTGGATTTGTACAGCTTTGGTAAACTGTAGCTACAATTCACATTTTTTTTCTCCATCCAAGTGAATATGCTCAGAGCTCAATTAAATGTCCCCGCTGTTTAATATACAAGAAGATTTCTAGAAAATCTAGTCTGTGGTATTCTACACTGGTCATGGCACTGGGAAATGGAGCTGGAGGATAAAGGGGAAAGGAGACTCAGTTTAAAGGGATTGAAATAAAATAAAGCTACACCTTCTAGAGATTGTAAATATATTTCCAGGACACTCCAGAAGCTGTCCTGGAATAATGAAGCCTCTAATCAGATAGTTTCTCTTTTTAAAGCTTGTCTGAAATGCATTTGTGCTATTGAATTATAAACAGGATCTGATACGTATATATGCAGTGCTGTGTCTTGTAAGGGGATAAAACTGGCATTTTAAAGGCTCCCAACTCCTTCTATGATTTTTGTCAACCACCAAATCCGTGCTTCCAAGTTTTTCTTTTTAAATTGGGAAAGTTCATCAAAATCTTCCTCAACCTTCTCCACTTAATCCAGAGAGGATTTTTGATGGTCCTTAGACAACATTTAAAATGCATCTATTCTCCCAAGCTTTTCCTCAGACACAAGGGGCACAGAGAAGAAGGGTTGGAACAACTGGAAGGAAAATGTGATTGAATCCATAAGAGAGGTTATAGCAGAAGCGATACAGATTTCTTGTGGGATTTTGTTGTTGTTGCTGTGATGATGTTCTCTTTTCTTTACATTTTATAAGGTTTTTTTGACATCTGATTTTAAATCTGATTAGTGGTGCACTTAAAACATGGGAAAGACAAATCAAAGAGAAAAGAATATCACCATGCACTTGTCACAAAGGCATGCCTGTCAGAAGACCTGGGTTCTATTTCCAGCTCCACCGGTGACCTGCTCTGGGACACCGTGCAACTCTCTCTCTTGCCCCAGTTTCCCTATCTGTGAAATGGAGATAATTAAACTTTCACTTAATTGAAAAGCACTCGGAGACCTATGCATGAAAAGTGTTGTGCAAGAGCTAATTATTATATTATTCTCCTTTAGTCCTGATTTATAATCCATAATTCTACATGGAATAAGAAAACCACATATATTCATTAGCACCTATAAAGTAAGTAACATTAATTACCACAATTAATGAGATTGAAGTATGTACACTTTTAACCAACTGAAACCACTAAATGAAAGACAGAGAAAGATTATGGGGAGGGAGAAGGGGAGAGGCAGGGAGCTGCTGCTACTCCTCCTCTCCTACCCACCCTGCCCAAAATGGGATTTCCATAAAATGAAAGACACCATACCTTTGGGTAGTCTGGTGGGAGGAGCATTTCTTGCCCAAGCATACAAAATGTTGGACTTGTCTTTGCATGTTCCTTCATCACAGTCCCTAAAATCATAGAGAAAAGAGAATATAATTTATTATATTTTGATTTTCCCAGCTGTAGCTCTCTCAAGCTCCAGGTAGACTATGTACATTGAAATGCTAATTTTATCAAAATATGTCTAATGAATCCTAAATACAGTGCTCTGACAAAGAACTCTTTCCTGGCTATCCATATGGCCATCTTTGCAAGCATACAGCACAATCTCCTTTCCTCTCCTGCAGGAAGAGACTGGGGAACAGGAGAGCCTTGCAGCACATTTTGATGGTCACTCAACTGTCCATCTGGCAAACCAACGTGAGAAGTGAGTTCCATAGCCCATGAATACTTACTAAGAAAGCACTGAGTCTGATTACACCAAGAGACTGTTCGCTCAAGTGCCTCAAATGACTGCAGCTAACAAACTATCACACGGGGATAGAAGCTATGATGTCTCACACAGAAAGATGACAAATCAGAGTTTCAGATTAAAACCAACACTTTAAAATTACCTTAGAAATCCACTAGCAAGAAGTGCAGGTTGCAGAGAGAAGTTTGCCTACAACATGGGGTGGGGAGTAGAAAGCAATAAAAAATAGCAATGAAATCAAACAACAGCATGATCTTATTGCCTTTCCCCTCAACCTATGTATTTATGACCCTCACTTTATCATGTAAGGATTACTTTAGATTGTATGCTCTCTCTGACAGTGGCTGTATTTTACTCATTTTCGAGAGATATCCAGCACACTTCTTGAATGTGCAAAAAATTAAATTATAATAATCACAAAGGAGAGGTGTAATGTTCTTGTCAAGTGACAGATCACAAAACAGGGCACCAATTTTAACACTAACTGCAGACTCTAGAGGGTTTGAACCTGTAGCTCATTGAGGATACTAACTGATCCAACCAAAAGAGGAATAACCAAAGCAAAGTACGCACCTCAAATAAGATACAATCTTCTTCACTACTTATACATAACAATGTTAAAACACCTGACTGTTAACCACTGCTACCTAAGTATCCAGAAGCAGCACCAGCCCACATAAGTAGCTTCATTGCAATTTTACCATCATAAAATCCAATCAGGATGATAATGAGGCTTATACACTGTGAAGACCGTCGTTAAAATGATATTTAAATTGTTCAGGCTCTCTACAATCTTAACATTATTACCCCTTTGTTAAAATTATCAAATTGAGCTTTAAAGTCTGTTCCTCTCCAAAATAGTGTCGCATTTTCTTCTTTATTGTCTTTATCAATTTTTTGTATATTAGGTTCAGATCCTCCCAGAAAGCCATAAATCCTACAAAGCTAAGATTATAATGCATTTTTATCATTTAGAGGGCAGGTAATATGCATTCTCTTCTAGAACTGAGTATAATCCTTAGCTTTTTGCATTACATCCATAAATCAAATATATGACCTTTTGTCCCACAAGACAATTTTGTGATCTCTCTTTCTCTCTTACACTGTGGTATTATATTCCTGGCTGTAGATCTTTTCTTGACACCTAAAGAAATCACTCTTTAATGCCACGGAGTTAACTGGATTGAACACTACTTCCTTTTGATGGAATAGCTGTTAATTGTCTTCTTGGCATAAAAGTCCTAGAAAGAGCTTGATCTGTACTCCCTCTAGAAGTTAGAATTAGATTCTGGCTGGGGAAAAAGTTTACCTGAATTGTGTCGAAAACACCCCAAAAATATTTTTGTAACCCATCATCACTTCTTCAAAAATAGACAGCTTTGTAAAAATAGTGCCTAAGTGAGAACACTGAATTTCTCTCTTAAGTGCAACAATTATAGAAATACTTTTTCT
>ML677336.1:3091665-3118549 GCA_007922305.1 Dermatemys mawii | reverse complement strand
TATGTATGTATGTATGTATGTATGTATGTATGTATGTATGTATGTATATGTGGTCTGTCCTCTCTCTCTTTATTTCAGTTTTCAGACATTCAGAAACCTTTGTGATGGGGGCGGGGAGAGAATCAGCAAAGAGCATGCTTTTTTTTCATTACACGAAAGTTGATAAAGAGCACCCAAATCTTTCAGAAGATGTAAGGTTTTTGACAACAAAGCCAATGTCAGTGGAGATTTTTTGTGCAGGTAAGCGTTAGGACAACTGGGGAGTTGATTATTAAATGATATTCTGTCACAAAAAAAATATTCCCGAACACATCATTATATAAGTGCTTGTCTACAGAGCTCAGCAATGTGTGCCAGACAGATGTGATCTGTAAAATTCTGAAGCTGCTATGCATAGATCCTGCTGGCATGTTCTAAAAAGTACCTAGTTTGAATTAAAATAGTCCTACAAGTCTACAGAAGGCTGCTAGAACACTTTACGAATCACATCCTTCTAGTGCAGAGATTGGCAACCTTGGCATGCGGCCCTCCAGGGCAAGCTGGCCACCACTTCCCACAGCCTCCACTGGACCAGAATGGCGAACCACGGCCAGTGGGAGCTGTGATTGGCTGAACCTGCGGCGTTTGCATGCTTTAAACTCGACTCTTGTAAGTGCTCTAAAATCCAAATGGTTACTCGGATTTCTATGAAATTTGGTAAGCCTTCTGGGGCACATTACTGATCCAAATGTGGGGTCTAAAACCTGAACTCTGCATTTCCTGGTTTTCTTAAGTTACATGTTTTGGTCAACTGAACATTCTGCCAGGAAATGACATTCCACCAAACAAGTTTAGCACTGCATTAATATAGGGTTTTTATGCCACTGAATTTGCTTTGGTGCACATGTGCAACCACACATTAGTTGCCTTCCTAACAATGGAAGAAAATAAAATATGCAGACCGTGAATTTGGGAACAAATCTGCAAGAATGGTTGCCAACTATGCTAAACTGTTCAGGCAGCTAGAAAATGACCATAGATTCTTTTCTTAAAAAGATGAAAAAATAATAGCAGCTGAGAAAAAACAGAGTTTTCAAAACCCTGATAGAAAAGAAAGTATTTCAAGAACTCCAGGTTTTCTGATCTTCTAAACTGTGCAGATACATGTATATATTTTAAACTTTTGGTGCAGATAGAAAGTGGGCTCGGTTCTATAAATGGAACAAAACAAACTATACAATGGACAAGATGGTGAACACACTTATCTGAGCACATGCTATGTCTGACCTGATATGAACTTATACAGTGTGAATTAATAATGGAAAACTGAAAATCAAAAAACATTGTTACAAAACAGGAAAAGACAAAAACACCATGGAATTCAGGACCAAGCAGCACTGAATTGTATTATTTTCAGTAATTTACAGCAAAGCTTCTTTCCAATGCTCTTATTCCTAGCAGCTAGGTTATTATTTCAGGTTAGTTCTCATAGGATTCTCATTTAGATTGCCCTTTTCAAATATTAATGTCCCAATCAAAATTTAAAATGTGTTTCAAAGCCCCCTTTTGACTTATTAATATTCATACCATATTGATGAGAATGAATGTCTGCAATTTTAATTGTCTTGAGTTCCTGAACCTTCGATATCCTCTTTGACAACCTCTTAACCTCCAACTCGTAAGGGAACCATTCTATAGCGTAAGTGCCTTCAACTGGGCCAGTCACTAAATAGTGCTAGACTGTCACTCTGAATTATCCTAACACTGAGGAACAACACGTTAAGCAGCCTCTTCTTGTATTTTGTTAAAGTACATTTAAGTTCCAAGGTTATCCTGGAAACATCCAAAGAGAGACTTTAATCTTTACAAAATGCTGTAGCATTGTAAAGTTCAAATGGCTGGCTTTCAAATCTTACCAAGTTTACAAAACTGGAAGTCTCCTCAACATATTTTGAATGAATTACTTGATAAGTAGGTCTTAAGATTTTATCTACTCATTCTGAACTCTGGATTAATCCTTCCAGCTCTACATAGGGGACAGTCACTGGAATGCACAGGCTGATAAAGGTTGGGAAGACAACCGAAAAGAATGATCTATTTAAAAATCCTACTGTTTAAAGATTTCTGAATGACTCTACTTGTTACTTGCAATAGTATCTGGATATTAAAATATAAATATAAGCATACTACTAAGCAAACAAGAGAAAACAAATATGAAATTCCAACAAAAATGCCATAATTTTTTGATAAAGCCAATGAATATTTGTACAGTGTTTTGGGAAATTCTCAGACTTTTCTCTTTATTATACCCAACTGCTTTTCTCCTCAAATACGTTAGATGCATTTGTTTCAAACAATTCAGTAGGGGGAACTTTCATTTTCTCTACAAAAATAAAGTAACCTGCTAATGTTTATATGAAGTGTCTTGTAATGCTATCCAATTTCCACTGGTGGTGACATTCATATACACAAATCTGAAACCCAGAATTTTTATACATTTCTGTTTGAACTATTTATACTGTTATACATTTCTGTTTGGACTATTTATATTTGAGCATGCTTCCCGAAAAAGCACCTTTCAAAAAGACATGACAATAGATGAAAAAGATTATCTGAATTCACACAATCCTACTGGTAACATGAACTAACCTGCTTTATTTCAGTATATTGCACTCAAGGATGGTCACACTGCACCGAGAAATAGCATCTCAAAATGTAAATAGTTCTATTTTTGTCAAGCAGTAATAACCTAACCTAGATCATTGTCCTTCCAATTGTTATTGGGACTACTGATGCTGCTATTTCTGGGACTTCTACTGTTTACTGGTTTAGAAAAATATTACAATAAATCAAGAGAATAAACTTCATTTGTTTTGACTATGTGTGTCTGCCACAGAGAACAGAATCATCGCAGAGTGGAAGACTTGACTCTACTGTAATTGTACCATTCTAAGAACACATGCACTGGCTCAAATAGAAGTAATACGTGTGATTCAGCAATTACTATGTGAAATTCTATGTCCCGTTTTATGAGGGTGGTCAGACTTGACAGGTGGCCATAATGGTCCTCTCTGGCATTCAAGTCTATGAATCCTTGTAGAGTAGACTATGCTTCAATTTGTATGTTCAAGATGTTGTGAAGCAGAGAAAAAACACAGGTATATCTTCTTCTAATTTTTGATACTGAAAGAAGATTGTTGTTAAAATAATCTTGTTACATATAATAATAATAATAATTTATAATTATGTCCTTTTCCCATCATTTCATTCTTCCTAAATCATCTTCATATCCCAAACCACTTGGCTGAGAATCGTACAATACTGCTCCAGAGCCCATCACCACACATGTTCCTGAGTTATCCAGAGGAGTTGGTGAGAAAAGTATTGTTTATAGTAATATTACCATAGTACCAAAGTGCTCCAGTCATGGACCTGGTTCCTACTGAGCTAAGAGCTGTTCAAACACAGAAATATGGGCCCATCCCAACAAGCTTACAATCTAAGTGAAAGATGAAACAATAGATAAATACAGACAATGACAGGGGAGTAAAAAATATAAATTATATTGGGTAACGTGATAAAGAGTGGTCCTCAGCACACCAACTGCCTAATTTTTGTCAGGTTTTCTGTAGGTACCATGGAAAAGGATTGGTTTAAAGAGGGATCTGAAGGAAGATAATAAACTAGTTTTACAGAAAGCTCTTCCAAAGTATGAGGCACAGCACCAGAGAAAGGACAAAATTTAATAAGTGGTAACGGAGGCTGGCATAATACTGAATGAAAGATGATTGGCAGAGTTGTGATAGGCCATAAGGGACTTTGAAAGTAAAGACAAGTAGCTTATGTTTCTTGTGGTACAGAAAGACAAGCCAGCTGAGGGAGGCAAAAAGAGGGACATCGTCGTCAAAGCAATAGGCTAAAAAAGCGATCCTGATGCAGCATTCTGAGTGGACATGAGACAGTGGATATTTGTCAAGGCTAGAGAGAAGGATGTTTCAGTAATCAATACGTGACATAAAAAGAGCCTGAATGAAAGTTTAAGCTGTGGGATAGATAGGAAAGACTGTTTCCTAGAAATGTTACACAGAAAGAATAGTCAAGATTGTGAGGACTTTGAAAGAGGTCTGAAGAGATGAGTACACTAAAGTTTTATGGGCCTGAATATGAGACAGTACGAAGTTGACCATAGTGACCAAGAAAGGAGGTAGCAGAGAGAAAGATAAACAGCTCTGTTTTAGCCATGTTGAGCCTGAATGGATGGCTAGACATCCATGAGATGTCAGAAATACAAGCTGAGATTTTAGTTTGGATAGAAGGAGACAGTTCTGGAGCAGGGAGGTAGATTTTTGAGTCACTCATATAGAGATGGTAGTTGAATTTGTGTTTTCAGATGAGATTACACAGAGAGAGGACGCAGAGGTAGAAGAAAGGGACTAAGGAAAGAGCTCTGTATGCTCACTACAGGAAGCTGGAGGGGAGATGGAGAGGGTCTTCTAAAGGACACACTGAAAGAATGATTAGCAAGTAAGAGGAGAACCAGGAAAGGACAGTTAAGTAAGCCAATGAAGGACAAGATTTCAAGAGGAACATGGTTGGCAGTGTCCAAGATGCCTAACAGGTTAAACAGGATGAGGATGAAATACTAATTCTGACCGTTAGGCACAAAGAGGTCATTAGAGACTTTGGTGAGAGTGGCTTTAGTGCAGTACAAGGAGCAGAAGATGGATTGGGGAGGGTCTAGAATGGAAATGGAGGAGAGGGACTCCAGACATCAATTGTAAACAGTGTATTCAATGAGCTTAGAGCTGAACAGCTGACAGGGTGGTAGCTGAAGAGGATAGTGGGATCAAAGGTGACTTGTTTAGTTTTACGATTGGAAAAATTAAAACTTGTTTGTATTGTGAGGAGAAAGAGCCACAGCAGATGGAGAGGTTAAGGAGAAGAGTAAGGGAGTGGGAGTAAAGAGCACAAGAGAGACGGGGATGGAATGGGATTACTGGGCCAAGCAAAGAGGTTAGATAAGGGAAGCAGATAAAAATCTCTCCTCTTCTCCCCTATCACAGGCACAGAAATGTAGGAAGGGAAGCTGAAGGGTGGGGGGAAGATCTGTCATATTAGGTCAACTTCCTCTTCGAAACTAATCAGTGAGTTCCATTGTGGGAAGAGAAACTAAGTGCAGGCAGAACTAAAAGAGGAAAAAACAAATTTATATTGGAGGAAATCAGCACGGCCATGGGATTTCCATCAGAGAGAGACTTGGTGCAAGAGCAGGAGCAGAGGAAGTGGATATCGGGGGTGAGTCAGGGCTCTCGGTTTGCAGGGCAGACCTTGTAATGGGAGAGAGGAGCCGAGGGCTACTTTTTGCATAGGTTCTCAGACACTGCCATATTTTTCTCTAGTGGAAGAAAGTTTAGGAAAAGATATACAAATGCTACTAACTGAATAAGAGCTACAGCAGTTTTTCTTATACAATCATAATAGCTTATAGTCCAAATCCAAATAGAAAAATCACTTCCTCAGGGTCTTTCTATTATTTTGAACTGAGCACCAAGCCAATCTAAATAGGGACCACACCACAATATATTAAAAACTTCAGGCACTAACAAGTTCATGCAAATGTATGAGATTTCCACATATATACATCAAACAACTACATATATTATTAATGCAATCTGCTTGTTTTAAACAAGACATAAAAGGCTGTACTGTGGGCAGGCACAAACAAATTTGAAAAGGCGACATCCTAGGAACTCTTTCATACTGTGTCTATCTTTTTCATGTAAACTTAATAAATGTAAATATATTTTAATAAAATGACAGAAGGGGCAATTATGGAGGACAAAGAAAAGTGTTTACTGGGGCTGGGAGGAGGACTCCACGGAAATTCTGTACTTTCAAATTAAGCGCTTTACCTGAACATAAAAGAAAAGCATAACTTTATATTTTAAGATAAGATTGCAGCATTCTTCAGTGACAGCAGAACTGGTTGACAAATGTGTGAGAAAACAATTTGGCTGAAAATGTTCTCATCTTGGGACTTTGCTTACCTTGTCAACCCTTAAGCCTAAGAGCACATAGTCTTTGCAATGTGTCCTATTTACTCGAGCATTTTCCAAGTATAGCTTGAAAAAAGATCTGGCTTTTTATTCTTGTGGTTGAGGAAATTTGTTAGCATTTGTATATAACCATTTAATTCCTGTATCTATTACATTTATATTATTTTATGATTATCTGCTGTATATTCACTGAGAGGCCATATCTGGCACTTTTTTATTTTTTCAGTTTAAACAAAGTAAGATCTAAATTAACTTTTGAAAATATACAAGAAAATTACATTCATTAATTTTAAACGAAAGAATTTTCTTTCCTCTGGATTTCTTTGCTTTCAGCAGGTGGAGCCCTTTCTTCTTCCACTGTACATCACCTCATTTCTATTTAAAGTTTTTGTTAAGAGGAGCACAGTTGGATTAAAGTTTACGGGTAACTTCAAATTTTTGAAACACATAAAACCAAATTTTCAAATCCTCACCATAAAACTACCATAAATCGGGAATTTTCCAGATTAAGGGCCAAATCATGCTCCTCTTACTCCCACAGTCAGATAACCTTTTACTGCAGTTCAAAGAGAGCTTCTGGATGCTCAGCATTTTTAAACGTTAGGCCACTTAGTTAGCTGCCTAAATATGATCTTAGGAGCCTAAACTTTAGACTCCCATTTTTACATATCTAGGCCTCCATGACTCAGTATTGAGTTTCAGCTCTTCAAATTAAGGAGTTCTCAGTAACTTGAACAGATCAGATAACAACTTGAACAGATTAGATAACAGTACAACAAGGGGCAACTCAAAATCTGTACTCAAAATTTTTAACTGTGTTCTTTATGAGCCACTGCTGTGGATTGGGAAGTCTTGCAAACTTCCCAGGACCAAACATGTAAGCCTTATATTTGTAACTAATGTTTAACAAAAAACATTCAAAAATAAGGTTTGGAAGGAATAAGAACTGAAAGCGTTTCTTCTCCCTTCCCTTCTTTTTTCCTCAATTAAAATCTCTGAGAGCCTTATAAAATCTGTGCACGAGGATAAGTCTGCATTAGTGACACGTTATAGTAAAACAATCGATACATGTAACTCTTACCAGTAATTCTCAGTAGAAGAAGGTATGTTACATCCGAAAAGTAACATATGATGGACAGTGTCCATGCTGGCTTGAGGCCTGAAGTCAACTGAAAGACAACAAGCATAAATGTGAGTTTATTCTCACTACAGCAGACCATTTTGAGATTGTCCATTAGGTGCACAAGGGAAATATTGTTGTACCAATGTTTGTTCATGGTGTCATGAACAGGGATAATTTTTTGGTTTTTTATGTTCACTCTGATGTGATGGCTCAACACTACTAGAGTGTTTAAGTAATGGAAAGAAGAGCTGTTTATTGCACATTGACACTGAAAAACAACAACAAAACACAATTTCTTATTATAGGACAAAAAGGAATAATACAGAATGGATTATACCCTCTTTTCCCTAAATATACTTTTAAATATCAAATCTCAAAATCTACCATTTTCAACCCAACTGTGTCTCCATGATGCTGCAAGAAAGGCAAAAACCCTACCAGACCTCTGCCAATTTGGACCCAAATGAAAAAAAATACTTCCTAATTGAAAAACAGGCATTTGGTCAGACTCTCAGAATTCTAAAGCCACAGCTCCTATAAGACAGATGGGGCAGCTAATAGAAGTCAGAGGCTTTTGAAAATGCCGGGAGAGAGTTTAAATGGAGGGAGAGGGAAGCATGTGAGACCCGATGGGCCAGCACATTTTCCCAGTCAATATGAAGACGGAAACCCTGAGGAGGACAGGCCAGTCCCAGTCTTGCCAAGCACAGGCTCTTACATCTTCCCCAATCCCTCTCCTCCAGGCATTGTGTCACATCCCCTGAACATCCATTCAATCTTCCCCCCACAAAAAATAATCATTGTGGGGAGAGGAGAGAGCAGTCTCACTAAAACTGCTCACATGTTTAGACAAAATAAATGGCTAGTTTTCTTCACAGACATTAGTATATAGTATCAGGTATCATATGACAATACAAATGAGCCAAGTCTTGGGTGTACCAAAAGTTCCCATTAAATTCTGGAAAAAAAAAATCTAACAACTCTCACCCCAGATTCAGATATAGCCGTCCCTGGCACATCTACAACCCTAACATCGCTCTAGTTCAGGGGTTCCCAAACTTTAACAACCTCTGAACCCCTTTCACTAAAATGCTAAGTCTTGTGAACCCCACTCCTAAAAATGAATATTTCCATGGATTTTCTCCTTTACCCTAGTATAAATTATAAAAGCACTGATCTTGGAAACAATAAATAGTATGTAATAAACATATTATTTATCATATACCGTATTTTTATTACATTATGCAAATGGAAACACTCTTCCACGATCTCGCTTTCATAGCTTGTATCACTTTGAATTGTTAAAAGATAAGGCTTCTATGTTTCATCAAGGAGTATCAGATGTGAAATTGCATGAAGGTATTTAAGAAGTCAACTCAAAGAGTTCCTCCTACACAAGTATTCAGGTCTTGAGCAGCCCAAGCAAACAAATAAAGCTTAAATTTGTTCTTCATAATAATTTTAAAAACAATACTAATAGTCTATTTAATTTTAAAAACAGCAAAAAATATCCACCTCCCTTTCCATTTCTTATAAGGAGTCTTGAAGTTGAAATCTCCTCAATGTGATAGATATGCTTGCTTTGATCTGCTTAGCTCTTGGAAATCCAGGGGTTCTGGGCTGCTGGCCCTGTGCTGAGTCCCTTGGGACAGCTCTGTCCACCATCAGGGAATTGCTTCCCAAGAACCTGTAACCCCCAGGGCTTCGCGTACCCCACTTTGTGAACCACTGCTCTAATTCATGCCAGAAACCATAAAGAAAAAAAAAAGTAAAAGCTTTTTGTCAGAGCTGAAGGAATTGCTAGTAAACAAAATGGTGAAAGTTAAATGAGTTTCTTAAAATGAGACAAAGTGGGATAATGCCTTTTATTGGACCAACTTCTGTTGGTGAGAGAGAAGCTTTCGAGCCACATACAGCTCTTCTTCAACTTTTTCTTAAAATGCTCATTGTTGAAGGACAGTGCTTTATGAGTACAAGCAGAACATTTTTAATATGATTTTTAACTTGATAGAACCACTTTCAAAAAACCAGGATCTAAACTACCCTATCCTTTAAATTAATGTTATGAATTGAAGAACTGAGCACCTTTCAGATGATTACCCCATCTTGGTTTTTTAGCAATATATTAAGTACTTAACCATTGCACAACTGGGGAAGGGGGAAAAAAATCAATCAGAGGCAATACTGAAATGCTGTCTATTGACATTTTAAAAGCATTGCCCCACAGGGGCCACAAGACTGTGCAACAGCAGTTTACAGTCAGGCACTCTCTTGGACAAGAATGCCTGGGGCCAGTTCATACTTTTAAAGCTGTGTTTAATATTACAAAAGAATATTTAAATATTTTAGTTATGTTTATGCATTGGAAAGCAAAGTTATAAAGCAATCAGCAAAGAAATAATAGAAGCAGCAATTCCAAGATGACATCTGGAGTTTTACAATTCCCTCAGGATGCTACAAAATCATTGTGATCTGTGATACTTAAATTGACAGCACAGTAGCATCTAAACAACCAAAGCATGGTGTGAGATGTCTGCATACTTATTTTTTCCAAAGAGAAAATACCATAGTCTAGTAAGATAGTAGAAAAGGAAAAAAAGAGTTGAATATACAATCTATGTTCAGTCTAACTAAAGTCTTTAGGCATAATCTAGGGCAATATCAACAACATCTAAAGGCCTGTGATATACTGGAAGACAAATGAGATAATTTGATGGGGTGCTTTTCAGCCTTAAACGCTATGAAAGTATACATGCATCAAGTCAAGCTATATCTCAAAATCCAAGAATTAGCCTATTGTTATACAGACTAGAATTTCTTGAGAAGCCCTCTTAACGATTTGTCTTCCTCAGCCATGCTGTGTGTCTCTATATTTGCCTTTGACATCCAAATGTTTTCATGATATCTTCCTTATTATCCACCTGTCTTGAGAATGATTGAACAGTGATTGTGCTTCCCATGTCAGACACTTGCTGTTAATCACTATTAATCATACGTTTATGAGCAGCTATAAATCTTTATTTTCAGTAGTGGTGAAGTAAAATCTCTCAGGATAGTTCCTTGACTTCAAAGCTAATTCCATCAAACAATATTTTGCCCGTAGGACCTCAATTAAATGAAAAATTATTGGTGGATATTTAGAAAACTTCATAGTAAACAGACCAGCCATTTGCTTCATTTTCTGAAAAGACAGGATATGAATTATATGTATTTTAGATGGCTCATAGAGGAGGTAGGGAGAAAAACAAACAAACCAACATTAAAAAACAAAACCCAAAAAGTATGCTTTCTTACACTGGAGCTGATTTTAGAGAGTTTAGCTGATAGGGAAAACAGAAGACCTTCTCCTAAGTGCCTTATCAGCTCAAGCACAGGTCAAATACTCATGCTCTGGGTCCCACTCTTCCCAATTTACCAAACCTTATTGAAGCAAAACCTCTCATTGTATGAGAAAGGCCATCTGGGCACTAGATCCATATAGGAATACAGTCTACAACTGGAATTTTCTAAGGCACTTAAAAGAATTCATCCCAATGAAGTGCAATGGGACCTGGGAGCCTAATGCCCTTAGAATTCTTTAACAATCCCAGTGTATCTTCCTACATGATCTGATTGGGGGATTGCTATGAACTAATACTTTTCAGAAAGAATTAAAAAGCCTGAAATAGATTTTAAAGTGGGGAACTATCAAAATAAATTGCTTATCAAAATTAGCTAAGACCGCCTCTCCTTCCAAAACACCACATATATCTAGGTCTACACAATTTACTCCTGCTAAACCACAGATGTGTTTAAAAGTGAATGTGGCCACCTTGCCTAAGGCTTTCTGTGACTGAGTGCCTTGAAATCCTGGACAAATGAGTAAAGGTCAATGTTCAAATGTCTTCATTCTTTGTCTAATAGCACTGTGTTTTTGCTCTTCACATTCTAAATGCTAGTGATCCAGTTTAAGCCATGTATAGAGAGCATCCAGTTCCACTGTAACAGGCACATTAAAAATATATGTATTCAGTGCTATTAATTTAACTTTTACCAGTAGTCTATTTGCAATCATGACAAAAGCTCAAAGTAATAGCATACAATATTTTTGCCTGCAAATTCTATTTATTCCATAACCATAGAACAATTCTGTACTAGAGACCTTTTGTTTCCACCTTTTTATCACTGCAGCTTAATAGTGAAATTACAGTTAACTCTTGAATGAGACAAGAAACCCATCCAGTAAGTTAGGTCTCTTTCCCACTCCAACCCCATTAGTCCCAAGCAGGCAGTCCAGACAGACAGTTGTCCCTGGTGTCTGAAAATCCCCAACCTGGGGCAGTCTACATGGTGGGGCAGTCCCAGAGGTGAGGGCACTGGGAGATGGTTTCTAGGACTTCCAGGCTCCCAGCTCTACGATAGTGACCCTGCAAGCCTTGAGAACCCTGGCTCAAATAGGGAGTCTAACAGCCCCAGGAAACCATGGCTCCAGCCTGATCTCTGGCAGGATCCCTGCCACAGAGCAGGAAGCCTAGTGGCCTCCAGACATCTGGTTCTAGCTGGGGTTCCCGAGGCTGCTAGGTTGTCTGCTGTAGAGCTGTGACCTTGGAACACCAGCAGATTTCCAACAGAAACTTGCCTGTATTTCAGAGAAAGTTTTGTCAAATCTGCGGTAGATTCAGTGAAACATTTTGCTCCAGAGAATCAGCATTTGCTGACAAAATGAAGTTTTATTGTAAAATTTCCAGCCAGCTCTGTACATAATCCCTTTATGTTATTTATTGAATTCACCCCATCAAACAGTGTGTGCATTATGTAGTTGAAAATAATATTCTTGCTCAAATCTTCACTCATATGTCTTCCAGCTGTGATTTTAACTTCAACCTCAATGTATTTTGTAATATAAAAAAAAGTGATATAATTTATAAATGCCATTATGCTACACAGAGATTAGCCATTTTAATAGTCGAATTAAGAATTGCAATCTAGGGACATATACTAAATATCTGTATTTATATAAAGGAACTTGGCCTCCCTTCATAATACAATTGATGGGGAGCTCTGAGGGAGATGGGGGGAGTTGATTAACTGTGTCTAGTTTAACAATTTAAATAACTAATCCTTTCTAACATGGCTATCCTTAAAGATATTAACTTGATAACTCTTACCCGTTTTAAAAAAAAAAGTTTACCCCTAATCCCCACCCCGTAAAAATAATTTTGGATCATATTTTTCAGGAATGTAATAAGACTAGCCAGGATATATGAACTCTCATTGTTTGATGGATTACAAAGGAACCTAGATGCGTTACCTTAGCAGTGAGCAATGTCACCTGGCAATGAGCATGTTTAAATATGCAATACTATGGTAACAAACCAGCAATATTCAGGAGTTAAGTATGGAAAAAAAGCAATAAATCAAATTATTTCCTTCTGCAAATAGGCTCCATCTCATTTATACAGTGCAGCTTGACAGATAAAGGCTTACCATCAGTCAATAAGAAAAAGACATTTATTTACTAGTCAGCCATGTGAGCAAAAGCAAAGGGATGAAGATGGCAGTCAAATTTCTTGGCTGAGTGGCTTACTGTCAGAATCAATCCTTCTGAGTGTCTATAGAACATGCTTCAGCTATGACTACAGTTCAGTAGTCAAAAACAGATTGTAGCAATGCCAGCACCAGTCAGGGAGTGAAGATACTTTCTATTTGCCCAAATAAAAATAACCACATGTTTATTAAGGTATTTAGAAAAAATCCTGATGATCATTTTAAGTATGTTAGGGATTATCACTTTTACCTTCAAGACAATTCTCCTCATCTGATCTACCTCACAGGATTTAATCTCATTTTATATTTTATATATACACATTCAGCTTAAAGTCAATGGTGGTATCTACACAAAAAGCCAGAAATGGCCTTTAGTCAAGATGCATGGGCCTCAAGGGGAGGGAAAGGTGGACGCTCAACAAGTTCCAATAAGCATCCAAACTTGACATTTTGACCCTATCCCAAAGAACATCACACAGTGAATGAGCAGCATCTACCAGAAAATATATATAGCTGTCCCTAAAAAGGGCCAACCAGAATAACACTCACAACAGCTAATTATGAAGTTGATCTTCAAAACAGAAGGCTGATGGAAGTGTTAATTTATAATTCCTAGTCAATATATCCTATGGACTGACTCTGGGTCATTTTTGACAGGGGACTCTTGTAGCTTTTATGTATGCACAACATACATTAAATACAGCTGCAAGTGAGACTCTATTGCTTCCAACTGTTTTATTTTTAGAATGATGGCTGGGCTACACTATTGGGGCGGGGTGTGTGTGTGTGTGACCTAAGATACGCAACTTCAGCTACGCAAATAGCATAGCTGAAGTGGCGGTACCTTAGGTCGAATTACCTGGCCACCCCCACTCCTGCCAAAGTGGAGTACAGGCATCAATTCAGGGATCAATTTATCACATCTACGTGAGACGCAATAAATCACTCTGCGATACATCAAGTGCTACCCGCTGATCCGGTGGATAGTGTAGCCATACCCTGAGACATGGTTGGTGGGGTAATATCTTTTATTGGACCAGCTTCTGTTGGTGGAAGAGACAGGCTTGCGAGCTCCACAGAGTTCTTCTTCAGGTCCAGTAAAAGATTTTACTCACCTTGTGTCTTTCATATCCTGGGACCAACACCACTGCAAAGAGCAATGGAATATATCACATTTTATATTTAGAAGTTAAACGTTGGTTGCAAAATGTAATATTCTATTTTGGGAATCTACATTATGATAGTTGCAGTTTGAGAGTTTTATTTCTGGTGATCCATTCCCTCTTGTTCTCCTGGATATTGATTGGCATCCGAAGCAGTTTCTTTTTAGCGGATCTATACAAGCTTTACATTGCCTCATTCTCTATGTCATTTATTGATTGAACTATGGGTCTACACAACAATAACTTGTGATTATTAATAATCAACTAGAACACCTGGTACTGACTAGGCAACATCCTTGCTCCAGAAAGATCTGTGAAATAGTGCATCCAAATACCTCATGGACTAGTATCTCCGTCACCTAGGGTATGTCTATACTGCAGCTGAAGGTGTGATGGCAACAGACGTTGGCATACCAGCATTAGATTTAACCTAGCCAACATTCCTAAAAACAGCAGTGAAGGGACCACAGGCAGTGTGGGTTGTTCAAGTCCACTAAGGACACTGGATATGTACTATGCTATTTTGAGTGCTATGTTTAGTCAGTGTGTCTAGATCAGCAGTGGGCAAACTATGGCCCGCAGGACCATCCTGCCAGCTCCTGAGCTCCCAGCTGGGAAGGCTAGCGCCTGGCCCCTAGCCCCCTGACTGCACGCTCCTGCAGGCTAACCCCTGGCTCCCTGGCTGTGTGCTCCTGCAGGGCAGCCTGTTTGGTTCCGGCCAGGCGGCTGCCACACATGATGCTCTGCATGACATGGTAAGGGTGCAGGGGGGTTGAATAAAGGGGCAGAGGGTCCCCAGGGACAGTCAGGGGATAGGGAGCAGGGGGTGGTTGGATGGGGCAGAGGTTCTGTGGGGGCAGTCAGGGGACAGGGGGCTTGTATAAGTGTGGGAGTCCTGGGGGTCTGTTAGGAGGCAGGGATGTGGATAGGGGTTGGGGCAGTCAAGGGACCGGGAGCAGGGGGGGTTGGGTAGGGGGTGGCATCTTGAAGGGGCAGTTAGGGTGGAGGTCTCAGGAGGGGGCAGTCAGTGGATAAGGAGCAAGGAGGCTTAGATAGGGCAAGGAGAAGGGGAGTTTGGATGGGTCAGAGATTCTGAGTGGGGCAGTCAGAGGGCAGAAAGTGGGAGAGAATAGGATAGAGGGCAGGGCCAGGCTCTGGAGAGGCACAGCCTTTCTTACCCAGCCCTTCACACAATTTTGCAGCCCCGATGTGGCTCTCAGGCAAAAAAGTTTGCTCACCCCTGGTCTAGATTGAAGCTAGTGCAAGTATGCAAATCTGGGCTACAATCAGTTTTGACTGCACTGTAGACATGCCCCAAACTGTAGGGATAAATTGGCCCTTTTGTTGCACACAGGAACATTCTCAAGATTCTGATCTTAAACAGAAACCACGTGAGGAAGAGGGAATAAGAGTCCCTGTACTTTGCTGCCTTCTGGTACCTGACAGAACTAAAATTAAAGAAAAAGAATGTATTTTAAGGCAAATGAGAATGACAATGTCTATGGAGACAAGAGCACTAGAGACCTAAAATGCCCGAAACATCAATACAAGGCATATATAGGAATATCATTGTGCTGCTGAAATCTCCCATACACACTTTACTAAGCCACAGTGAATCATTCTAGATGGTACAAACTGGAATTTCTAATTCACCTAAGGCACTCACCTATTATATGTCCAGTTGTAATAAATGTATGTTATGCAACAAGTGAAACAAAGGATTTAAACCATCTAAAAATGAGAAGAGCAATTCCTCAGGTATCCAAAAGCTATGCTTTTTCCTTTTTACAGACATGAAGGGGTTCATCTGGATTATCACTGATGCTTTACATGATTCACAGCTACTGTGAATTTGCACATGTTTGGTGGGGGGTGTGGGGTTTAAAAACCATGGTCTTTGGTGAGTCACTCTTAGGGACAAACAACAAAGCATTTCATACATATTTAATGCTTGAAAATATGAAAATAAAAAAAAGTACTGCAAAGAAAAAAAAAGGTTTTTACTGTAAATTTCCTAAGAAAGGAACTGCTGCAACTTTGAAATTCATTGAGTACTACACATAAACTAATTACATTAGAATAATGAATATCAATATATAATGTTGATGTACATTATTCTAATCAAACTAAAGCAGCAAAGTCTACTACACGCATTGTATGGCAAGTAATAGTTTATTAAAGAATGAACTACTTTGATAATCCTTTCATGCTTTTTTCTTTACAGGCATCAATTTCACAGCCACAAAATAATGCTGCAATTATGGGCTGCTTTGCTTATTGACAGTTCCTACTTTAATTTTATTTTTTTTAGGTCAGTTATAACTATATAGGGTGAAAAATATAAGTGTATTGTCCTACTGCAGATTTGTGGGTCAGTTCCAGTAGGAAGCTCCATATGAAAATATACTCAGAATATGCCACCAGCAACTATATATACTTTTTTACCCACTTAGTGCACTATATGAGGTGATCAGTAAGACTTGTTGTGGCAGAAGGAAGTAGAAAAATACAGGTGCTCTATCTTTACCTTTGTTTTCCTCTCCTGGTATTTACAATGCATCATGAAAATGAAACTAACTTCAGTCAAATGAACCATTTGCTTGTCTCTTCCCTTTCCTGAACAATAGACTGTTTAGAAGCAGAGTGGAATAAAATTAAAGCTATCTAGAAGACATACTGAACAGATGGTGCTTACTTTACTGATCTACTTATTTGATTTAAACACTGATACACTACTACTGTAGTGGGTCCTGTCAATTTACTTGTCATCTCATTCATGCCAGAATATTAAAAAAATAGACATTTTTTTACAGACAGGTAAAATCTTACTGTGCCCAGTGTTGATGGTAAGTGCAGAGGATTTACCACCTGCACTAGCAGGTAAATAAACAGTCTGTTCAGTAGAGCGGAATTAAGTATCCAGCCACAGACAGAAAGCCAATACTTTACAAATGGGACTGCCTGGTACTAGCTGCCATAGGCATCTGCATGCAGCTCCTTAACTACTATTACTCATGAATCTCCCCAGATACAGTTTGTTATCTTGACTCTAAGTGGCTCTCTCTAGTTTGTTTCTGCATTAGGCATGATGAATGCATTTTAGAAACTCTGACAGTAAAAGATTAAGCTCTTATGAGTCAAAGAAAGTTGTGGAGTGACTTCAAAAAGGCCTGATCAGTTTTTTCCACTTAGCTCATACTCACCTACATAGGCTTCCTCATCCACTGGTAGACGTAATGACATGCAGAGGTACGTATCAGACTATTAAAGAAACAAAAGAATAAACATTATCTTAAAATTGTATCTTGTTAGAATTGACATAAAAATTCTAACATTGCAACTCTGCTCTACTGACACATGGGAACAAGTAGTTATCCAAACTTATAGCCTCATAAACCTGGCCATGGAAATTATTTGCTAAGGCTATCCAAAAAAACAACAGCTAAGAATATTGAGAAAGACAGACTAGTTACTTGCCTTCTAATCCAGCCATACAAAGTAAATCAAAAGAGCACACGAAATAAAATGACACCTTCTTGGACGTTTGAATAATTTTTTTCTGTTTGACTGTAATCTATAACTTACTGCATTCTAGAAAACAGCAGTAACTCATGGCTAGATACACATCTACTTGAATCAATAATTCTTCGCTTGTCCCTAGACTTAAGTAAGTGGTCTGTTTCTGCCACGAAGCACATTAATATTGAAAATGTGTGCTAGAACTGCAACAATCTAAAAACCATATGAGCTTTTCTAATGCATGCACCTCACTCCAATTAAAATGAACTGGAATTATGCCAGAGCATCAGGAAAACAATATATGCCTTTAAAAAAATTGTGGAAGAGAACAGAAGTAATAGACATTATTATTTGCAGTTTTCTTCAACTGTTAATTGTACAGAACCATCACTTTCCAAGAGCAATTAGGTCACTGATCCCATGAGACATTAATAAGACTGGTTTCATGAGATGCAATAGGAAGTCGATCACATGTAATTCACGGTTATCTTCAAGTCTCTGCTGATGCTTTTGGGGCTCTAAAACTTTTGTTTAAGCATTAAATGCCAATCACTTAAAAATTGGAAGTGCTCAAGTAGGTACTTCAAAATTAAACGTCAACTATTAAAACTTCAGTTGCAGTCACTGTGAACCCAAGATAGCGGCCATGATCAAATATCAGCAACTGCTTTTGCAGCTATGAACAAACATCTTGGGTCATATTTTCAGAGATGCTGAGTACCCACAACTCCAAATGAAGTCATTAGTAGGGAAGGAAAGGGGTGGAAAGAATGAACAAGAACAGTGCTAAAGAAAGTTTTTCTTTACGAAAACCTAAAGCTTCCAAAAAAAACTAAAAGATAGCTTTTACCTCAAAAGGACTCATATGCAAACATCCTATTTTAAAGCAGGGATGGGCAAACGTTTTGGCCTGAGAGCCACATGGGAGTCACAAAATTGTACGGAGGGCTGGGTAGGGAAGGCTGTGCCTCACCAAACAGCCTGGCCCTGCCCCATCCGACCCCTTCCCACTTTCCCCACCCTGACTACCCCCTCAGAATCCCCAACCCATCCAACCCATTACTCCTTGTCAGCTAAAATCAAGTCTAAAATGGATGTCCCTTGGTTACTTTGTGCACCTTCTGAGACAAAACTGTCCCTGATATATTGCAAGAACTTATGGGACACTGTTTTACCAGAATATTGCCCATGAAATGCCCTGTCCTAGGGATTGAGGTTTCATGACCACCACTCCCAAGAGAAGGAGGTGGGTGGTGGAAATCGGGGACTCCCTCCACAGTGGGACTGAGACATCTATCTGCTGTCCCGACCAGAAAACTGAGAAGTGTGCTGCTTGACAAGAGCTAGGACTCATGATGTGATGGAGAGACTGTCAAGACGCATCAAACCCTCAGATCACTCCCCTTTCCTGCTTCTCCATGTGGGCACCAATGATACTGCCAAGAATGACCTTGAGCATTGGCCACATGATACCGGGCTAGATGGACCTTTGGTCTGACCCAGTATGGCTGTTTTTATGGACAATGGAGCACAACAATATACAATGTTCTCAAAAGATTAATACACTGTTAGCCTGCAAAGCTAAAGTTAAACAACTTAACACATATCTGTTTGAGTCAATGTTAACCTACTTGCAGTTCCACATGCCAGATGCTTTACAGACAGTGGCTGTGAAATCCACTGGGGAAAAAAAAACCTACACCACATCGCCATAATTACATGGTCCACCTTCCATCATCATCTTTTTTAACTGTTCAGTAATATTTATGGAGTAGGTTATGAGTGTTGAGGAGAGAGACAGTATCTCCATACCAATGCAGTTGCTGGACAGCAGTGCTGAATTCTGAAGAGAATACTTTGAGATTACACGAAGTAATTAATTCAGAAAATTAACATTCAGCTTTGTTTCATGTTATCAGGGTTAACTGTGAGTCATCTGCCTGATTGGCTGCCACCATCTATCCTAGAAGTGACTGACCTTCAGTTACTTTGTAGATAGCTGATATTATAATAATTGGGCCTACAAATTTATCCTAGTTGTGAGCTCAACTCTGGGAAAGGGGATGTAAATTTACAAAATGTTTCAACAATGTGTAACAATAAAAGCTGATGGGAAAAAATGCAAAAGGGAGTCAAAGACTGAATTAGTTCAAACTAAAAGGCCTACTGATTTAACTCATGTTAAGATTATGTCTGAGAGAAAAAAGAAATGTGGAAATCAATGAACCAGAATTATGGTCTTTAAAAGAAAAGACTTTAGGGACAAAATCAGTGATGTGCAAGTACAACTGCTGACTAGAAGAAGGGGACAACACAAGCTTCACCATCATGTCTGCCACCCTTACTCTCTTCTGAGAATCCAGTATCTACCATAATACCATTGGGCTTTCACTGTTTTGTTCCTGAGAGATCTTCTGGCCAGGCTAGGGTTGCCAATTTTAGTTGAACTTATTCCTGGAGACTTCATCACATGACAATCCTGGAGGGCTGGCAACTGTAGGGCAGGCCTGGCCAGCAAGAAGGATGTCCCCAGACCTTGTTTAGAACTGCTTATTGCTTGTCAATTTCTGGGTCATGTTAACACCCTTGACTCACTAAGCCCATTTAATTAAATTAATACAACACTGGTTTGTAAAGGCACTCTAGAATAAAAGGAAATATATAAAAAGTAAGACATTTTAAAATGGATATTTGGTGCCCAATAGTTACCAGGTGACAAGTGTCCATGTTAACAAGTACCCACTCCCCCCACCCCCCTCTCTCTCTCATATGCGCAGGCACACACATACAAACACACACTTCATTCTCTTGTTAAGTCTCAGAAAGGTTGTGAAAGTGGATCATTAAGAGGACATTAAGAGGACAATTAAAATGACATTCCAGAGGTGAATCAGCTGTGCTTCAAAACCTATAAGTTCACTTACATTGGGAAAAAAAAATCTTTCCCAAAAATATATTGCTCCCACATGTCCTGCAATAACATTAGAAATATATTGCCAAGTTTGTAATGCATCCGATCATATGCAATTTTGTCTGTAAATAACATTTTTTTCAAAAATTGAACTATTTTGGCATATTACTCTTATTTGTGTCTGAAATACCCACGTTTGGGTGCAGAATGGAAAATCTGTTCTTGTCTATTTGAAAACTTCTTATCTTGTCTGCCTCTTGGTTCACATTCTGGACATTTTGCCGTGAGTAAAAACAGGCAGGGAAAGAAAAACTTAAGAAATCTCTCTACAGAAGTACTTAGAAAGATGTACTAAGTTCAGGTCACTCCTGTCAGAAGCTATATTAGCCAGCAACTGGTCAAGTTTTATAGTGTCCCCTAAAACCATGAACCTTTGAGCAAGACTCATATTTCTTCCTACATGAATTCCACTTGTTCTGCCTAGGAAGCTGCCATTTTTCTAGTAAAGTGTACTTGGATACAAATGGCTTGGCTACTGGTTTTATAAACCTCTTATAATTAACTTGATATCTACCTATTGAGGCTTTAAATACATTATTTATGATTTACTAATTGGTAATAAACAACATCAGCATGATAGTCTTAGTAAAATCTAAGTGTGTTTTAAGAATATTTTGATGACTTTTCTTACATCCAACTAGTACCAGATTTATTTATTTATTTATTTAATTTATTTATTGGTTTAGGATTTGGATAGAATGATATTCATACTGCTTGAAAATTGGCAAGAGACAGATTTTGGAATAAGGGCTGGGTCTGTTTTTGATACTGTCTCATCATTGCTGAATACACAGCGTTGATCATCAATATGACACTTTGTTCTGATATCCTGTATGGAGAAGAGAGATCTCCATTTTGAGAATTTGTGGACATGGCTGCTTTTGAGAAGGAAATATTATTGGTCCAAATGAGGAAAGCATTTTAGATTTCATTTGTTAAATGAAGAGATTTCTTAATAGAAAAATGATTTCCTCTAAGACTGTAATACAATATTGAAAAAATGGTGCATTCCAAAAAGGAACCTAATTATTTTATTTAACAGGTTACATCAAAACTTGGATCAGACTTGCAATAAAAATAATGGGTCAGGTTCTCTGCTGGCATCAACTGACACAGCACCTTTGAAATTAATGAAACTACTTTAATTTACACCATTTTAGGATTGGGCCCCAAAAGATGAACTTTTGTTAATGAACTTGATCCACATTACTGGTGAAAGCATTTTCTTTGTAGATGAAGCAGGAGTAGGCCCACTTCCTGTCACTAAAACTCCAACTAGCCAATACTGGTGCTTGTTACAATTATTTGGCCAGACCAATAGAAAGGGCCTCACTTCTCTGACTGGCCCTGGTATGCAGCCTCCTATTCTGTTGACCAAACCACATAATTATACAATGGCTGTGAATGCCAGTGTGCTTTGGGTCAGCCATCTCTTTATGTCAGTTTTCTCAGGTGTAACACTGGCATAATATGTTTACTTCCCTCCTACCCAAGGACGTTGTGAGGATTCACTACATTCTAAGTTTTGTGAAGTACTGTGAAGAAAGTACCAATTCTTACTAGCTCTAGGGAACTGATCTGTTCCTTAAGCCCTCTAATTGCATAACCACAAATTCAAATTCATAGCACTATTTTTGTCCATTTCACCAGTTCACAGTGAACAAAACAGACGACTTATACTATTTCTCTTTATCCATCTTCCAAAATGCCAGTGATTGATACTGATCTCTCAGTTAATAGAGAAACTGCTATTAATGAACAACACAAGCCTAGAGAGGCAAATGTCAATTGGCCTGCAATCTTTTGTCATTATTTCACATTAAATTATAAACGAACATGTGTATGAGCACAACAGCAACAGCATTATTGGTTTGCTAAAGCTTGCTGTTAGTGTACAAATTGAACATGTTTATACTCTGCATACTTAAAAACATTTTCATAAACAGCTTTCAACTTGCCGGACAGTGTTGGTTTCCATCTTTCATATTGAGTAAATGTTTTTAAATTCATCTCCCCCATTTATTCCCACTCACAGTCATTGAAAGAGACGCGTACATCTATTTTCATTCTATCTTTAAATGCTCCACACTGGTGTACAATAATCATAGCTCACAATAAATCATTTCCTTCTACTGTTACCACCTCTGTAACAATTTGCTGAATAAAGAAAGATTAAAAAACATCCTCCTAAAAATTAAATAAAACCCCCAATACTTTTTCCAGATAAAAGCCATTAGGTATTGAATCTCCAGCAGTAAGATGTACTGAAGTCCTTCTGTTACACAATTTACTTGTATTTTTCCTCATGTAACCCTACTATACAGAGCATCTGGGACAAATGCCATCTGAGAGTTTTGGTACTGTTGGTTATAAATACCAGAAGAGATTTACATACTATGGGATTTGGGGCTTTTTTTTAAAAAAAAAAAACAAAACAAAAAAAACGTGTTTGAGATAATGTACTATTCAAAGTCACCAATTAAAACCCCTATCAAATCAATAGGGAAAATATACCATTTCACATTTATTAAGCAAACTAGAGAACTATTCTGTTTCACTTATTTCCAGATTTATATTGCCTGTATTTGTACATTAGAACTGCTTGGAACTATTCCACATGAATGTTGCATTCTTTATGCAAAGTGCAGATAACAGTCTTGCAGCACAAAGACTGCTTTTCACAGTTATTGCACTCTCCTTAATCACACATAAAGGGACAGTTCTGAATGATTAAACATTTATAGTATTAGTATGTAAAAAAGGTCACCATATTCAAAAATCCAGAAAAAAATGAAAACATTGTTTAAAAGAGGGCACTTCAGATACTGAAGGGCTGCGGTATCTGTACGCCAATACATTGCGTAGACTTTCATGTGCTTAACAACTTTGGTATTCAATTAAAACAAATGTACATATACCATGGTAACCTTTGCTTCACATAGCCTACACAGGACTTATAAAATACAAAATACCTTTTCTCTTAAATGATCTGTCATACTGAATTCTAGCACACAGCATTAATAAACAGTTTGAAAACGTGACACACAAGTTTTATCTTAAAAAGAAATAATCAGGAAATTATAGAGGCAGACATTCACATCTTTATTTTAGCTACAGTTTTTAAGTTTGGGTCTCCAGAAGTAACACCAGCTGGCTAACAGAATGCAACATACTAGCATACAACATACAGGGGTACCACCAATGAAGCTGCTGTTGAACTCCTTTACCTGCCTGGAACATGAGTTACTCCTTAAAGAAATTATGTTTTTTCTCCATTGTTAGAAAACTGCCCAATATATTAAAAGCTCACTACTCACAGGACTTAGCTGCATGCTGTGAGGCAGTGTGCATCGCAGAGCAAAGCAGTTTCAGCCACAAACCTTCACCCACTTGTATTAAGTAAATTACAGAGCAGACAAAAATGCCAAAAAGACAATATTTGGGACAGTGAAGTAAATAAATGAGAGGAAAGGAAAGAAAGAAATAGGTTAGATTAAAAAAAGATTACAAATATGTCAAGAAGTCATTTTCCCTTACTGTACATTTTGTTTCCAGAGCCTGTATTAAGCATTCTAACCACCCCACTACCCCCCTCTTATTTAGCACTTTTCATCAATAGATTTCCATGTACTTTACAAAGGAGGTCAGTATCATTATCCACTGGTAGTGCCAGAGACTTAAATCAGTCTTCTGAGAATATGTTATGAGCAATGCAGACCTTTCAGGACTCAAAAGGATACCCTCAGATTCTTAAGTCTACCCATTCCTCAGTTACCCTAGAGAGGCAACATCTGCCTGTGGTGGAGGAGGAGGAGGAACTTGAGGTCAGAGGAATACATTCAAAAGCTTAAGAGGAAGAAGACAGCACTCTATAAACAAAGATTTTAATAAGGCATCCAATACAGTGAAAGTTGCTTGAAGGAGATCTGTCATCATGACACTGTTGAAAAACGTATGAACCTGTTAGTTTACTTCTTTTTGGACTGTGTCTTAGTCTGATTAAACAGCCAACAGTTGAAAACTTTGTTTTGAAATCTGTCTGGATGAAAATAAACCAGAACTTTTCATAGGTGCTGGAACAAGGGGTGCTGCCACACTCCATGGCTAGCAGTAGTAATTACAACTCAAATACATGGTTTCCACCTTTAACACTCCCATTATGAAAATTGTACCAGCACCACTGGAACTTCTTAGGAAAAGCTCTATTTTCCCCCTTTTAAACTGTCTTTGCCTGTTTGATAGGACTTTTTGTTAGTAAGGTTTGCTACAAACTGCATTGGTCCCACTGATGATTAATAAAGGAATGAATTGAGGATCACACAGTAGTGCTATAGAACAGGAGTGGGCAAACTACGGCTTGCAAGCAGTTTTAAGCCAGCCTGTGAGCTCCCGCTGGGGAGCGGTGCCTGGGGCTTGCCCTGCTCTGGTGCTTTGGCCAGGGCGCTGGGTCGGGGGCCACTTCAGCCGGGGCGCAGGGTCAGAGGCTAGGCCCCACTTCATCTATGGTGCAGTGTTGGGGGCTGCTCCGTGCAGCTCCTGGAAGTCACATGGTCCCGCTCCAGCTCCTAAGTGCTCCAGTGGGAGCTACGGGGCAGAACCGCCTGGCCACACCTACAGGTAGGAGTCGGAGAAGGGACATGCCACTTTCCCGGAGCCGCTTGAGATAAGCGCCACTCGGAGCCTGCACTCCTGAGCATCTCCTCAACTCCCTGCCACAGCCCTGATCTTCCTCCTGCTCTCCAGACGAGCCCAGAGCATCCTCCTGCACCCCAAACCTCTCATCCCTAGCCCTACCCCACATCCCAGCTGGAACCTGCACCCCTTCCCAATTTTGTGAGGATTCATGGCCTGCCATACAATTTCTGTTCCCCAATGTGGCCCTCAAACCAAAAAGTTTGCCCACCCCTGCTATAGAACATGTCTACATT
The DNA here is from genome assembly GCA_007922305.1 of Dermatemys mawii. Taxonomy (NCBI): domain Eukaryota; kingdom Metazoa; phylum Chordata; order Testudines; family Dermatemydidae; genus Dermatemys; species Dermatemys mawii. The sequence continues at coordinate 3,093,284 of ML677336.1, read as the reverse complement.
AGTTGTCAAAATCTCTGTTTTCTCTTTTTAGAGTATTCACTAAAAAGCCAGCGGAGGGGAGAGTTTTGTTTGTGAGACTGTGACAGGGTGCTATCAGCAGCACACTGATCACTGACATTGCTGCAGCCTGGAGGAGGATGCAGGTCTACCTGAGGGCAATCGCACACTTTCCATGGGGGACTGTGAGCACTGGGTGATAACCACTGCATTAACAAGATAATCGGGGAGAATATAAGGAGAGGAAATAGCCAGAAGAGTTGAAAAGGAGCTCAGAATATGAGCCTGGGCTGGGAGTGAGGGGCTGCAGGGAAGCCTGTCCTTGCAATAAGCCTGTATTACATAGCAAACTGGGCTCTCACAGATCTTGCTGCCACAATAGCAGGAGTGGGTAAAATGTATTTGCGGGCAAGACTGGGTGCGAGGAGAAAAAAAAAAAAACAAAAAACCAGACTGCAGTAATTTGTGAGGAATCACTATACAATTTTTAATACTTAAATTTGATGTCTATTATAACAGAAATTAAAGTATTTTAAGATGGCGTAAGCAAGATTTGTTTTATTCTTTGAGTAGCAAAAATTGTGTCTAAATTCCATTTATATATTAAGTAGGGTTACCTTGTGTCCATTTTTTTCCTGGACATGTCTTGCTTTTTGGGGTTTAAATCACTGTCTAGGAGGACTTCCTAAAAAGTTGCAATGTCCAGAATTTTTTCTCCCTCCCCACCCACAGTCAACTCGGCGCGGCTGACAGAGTCGCTCGGGCACCACTGGGTCTTAGTGTCCACCCTTCTGACTTTCCTATCCCAGTTCTGACCCTTCCTGCAGATTCTCACAGCCAACTGCTGCAGCCTGGTGAGTCTGGGGATCAAGTAGTTAAAAGTGAAAAAGCCTCCAGCTTGGCAGACCTACAAACACAACATTGAAACAGTTAAAGAGCCATTCAAGGGGAAATAAAACCATTTAACAGGCATTTGCCAACCCCAAGGTATATACCGTCAGTTTCTGAATTTACTGACAAAAATAGTTGGGCATTACTGTAATATTCACTCAGAACATGTCAGTCTACAGGACCTTAGTTTAAAATTTGCTTTAAAAATATTTAATTAATGGGTCGGTGAAGATTATAAAATCACATCTCTAAAAAATCCTTGCATAGATTTTTAGATGCACAATCATCTTTAGCCTTGAATCTTCAAACATAGTTTTTTAAATAAATCTTTCAAAGACCACCCTTATCTAAAATACACATTTTAATTACTACAGTTAAAAAAAACTTGCTTCCAAAGTCTTCCTGTCCTTCCCTTTCTTCTTCCAGATAGTCAGAAGTAAAGGAAGGGAAACTCTCCAGCTACCTGATGAACTAGTTTTAAGAGAACGTCCAGCAAAATCAGTACCTTAGTAAGATATAAAATCCTCTGTATGCCTAAAATCTTTGGAAACATTTTTTAAAGTTGGTGACATTTCATAAACATGTCTATTGTCATAGAGATCACACAAAGTAAATTAGTGTTCCCTTTTTCTAGAAGCAATGAACATGATCACATTAAACCTCTATGACTGATTAATTTAAAATAATGTCTTTGTTTCAAGTTAGTTAAATATGTAGTAATCTGGAATGAT